>MUZC01000213.1:870303-892982 GCA_002072015.1 Radix auricularia
CACAACTTCTGAAACAACGAGTCAATCACAAGTTCTGAAACAACGAGTCAATCACAAGTTCTGAAACAACTAGTCAATCACAAGTTCTGAAACAACTAGTCAATCACAAGTTCTCAAACAACGAGTAAATCACAAGTACTAAAACAACGAGTCAATCACAAATTCTCAAACAACGAGTAAATCACAAGTCATCAAGTTCTCAAACAACGAGTCAATCACAAGTACTGAAACAACGAGTCAATCACAAATACTGTAACAACGAGTAAATCACAAGTACCGAAACAACGAGTCAATCACAAGTTCTCAAACAACGAGTCAATTAAACATCCAACAACCCCGTCAATCACAAACACCGAACAACCACGTCAATCAATAACACCAAACAAAAACATGACTCAAAAACACTGAAGAAACCACGCCCATCACAAGTTACGAACACACAATAAGCAGTTACATACATAACTCAGGAAGTTACAATCTTTTTCTGGCACGCCCACACTTGTACAACACTTGAACAGTATTCAACACTAACACTGCATTTTTAAACCTCACACGAAATTTCGTGGAAAAGTCTCGGGAAGTGCTAACCTGCTACTATAGCCCCCCCCCCCCCTCAAAGCTCAGATTCCCGCCTTATCTCAAACTATTTAATCTTAAAATAACCTGACCTTTGGACCCGTGCTTGCACGATACCAGTAAATTTCCCATGATTCTTTTGAAATTTCGACAGTATGGGGGGGGGGNCGTGACGTGTGTAAGCATTGTTTGGGTGGGCGGGCGGGCGGGCGGGCGAAGGGTTTACGGAAGTCAAGGGTTGCCCAATGTATACGGTCTTTCAATTTGAGTTAGATTTGACTATTTGTGGACTGGGTTAAATGTTTGAATGGTTAATACCGGAGCGTAGATTATTTTTCTTTTCAATTGAATTTATTTAAACATTTCAATCAAGGGTCCCAGAGGCGTCACTAGGGTTGGTGTCACCCGGGGCGGTAGCTCATGGTGTCACCCGGGGCGGTAGGTCATGGTGTCACCCTCTCACGACCTAACCATTAGAACTCCTCCAAGTTTTCCAATGCCAAATAACCAGAATATAAAGAATTTTACAGTCTGGTGTCACCCCACTGAACGTGTCACCCGGGGCGGCCCGCCCCCACCGCACCCCCTAGCGACGCCACTGAAGGGTCCTTAAAATATCATAGTCGTTAAATTATGTAGAGACTTTCAAATTATTTGACGTCTATCAAAGAGGCTCTAAGTGTACGTGGCCTTAAGTTTTCGTTGAAACTCGATCTAGATTATGTTAATATTTTTTTTTTTATTTTAAGTTCCAAAATCTGCTACATAAAATATGCGGTTACAAAAAAATAATATTAACAGTAATATTTATATGCTAAAATGAAGATTCCCTGGTTCCTTGTGGTTTACAGCGATGTTCTAACGGGTAATAATGCGAGTTGTCAACCAAAGTTCCTTTCAAGCTGCACAAATATCTGACCGACGCCGCACATTACTTTGAAATTACTGCACAGCAAATTTTGTAACATAATTTACAAGAAATGGATGTTGCGCAACTTTGCACACGGCACTGTTTACTTTGCACACGGACCCACGAACCTTAGAGAAACATTGGTGTCAACTACCTCACATGGCCTCTACAGTTTTAACGATTTAAAAAAAAAAAAGATTGGTCATAAATGTTTGGGTTTTAATTTCAAATTAAAGCCATGCCATTTGGCTTGTATTGCTCTACGGAAGGCCCAGTGGGGGTGGGGGTAAATATATTCTGGAAGCCCTTACAAGTTACGTTGCATTAATATTATTTTTTAAATTTAGTTTTTTACGTTGCATTATTTCCAGTAAAGTGCCACTGTGTTATTTTTAGGAAGTTGCTACAAGTTTTGATTTATTATTTCAAGGAAGTTGCTACAAGTTGTGATGTATTATTTCAAGGAAGTTGCTACAAGTTGTGATGTATTATTTCAAGGAAGTTGCTACAAGTTTTGATTTATTATTTCAAGGAAGTTGCTACAGGTTGTGATGTATTATTTCAAGGAAGTTGCTACAAGTTGTGATGTATTAATTCTAGGAAGTTGCTACAAGTTGTGATGTATTATTTCAAAGAAGTTCCTACAAGTTGTGATTTATTATTTCAATAAAGGTGGTGTCAGTTGATTTGCATTATTGCAATATTGTTAAGGTTGTAGGGTAGTGTTATTCCATTGTATGTACTAGATGTTTGTATTGCATCTCTAAAGAACATTTAATAAAATTTAGTCAAATGGGCATATATCGTACAATATCAACATATTTCACTCTTCAGTGAACCATCACAGAGCCTCGATCTACAACAGGGAATAACTTCCAAACGATTCACTATTATGTTTCTGAGACTTCACTTTGGCAAAAATTTCGATAGTCCCAATAAACCCAGCTTAATCAAATGAACTATTTTGTTGTGGACTTGAACCCAAGTTACGATCTAACCCTATGAGAGCCGAAAAACTTTCCGACCAAACCCAAACTGAATTTTAAATTTTAACTTACTTTGACACGATAAATAATGATGATTTTTGTATTACAACGGGAAAACTCGATTTCAAAAACCAATTTAGTACATCGGTATCTAAATTATATCTTTATCACTAAAATAAGAATTTATGTGTAGTATTCCGTAAATAGGAATTAATTCGCGTGTGAAAAGACCATGGCTAAATCGATTTTTAAGTCTTTTAATATTTAAGTCTTGTATAGATTCGTAGTGGGCTAAGGTATGATAAAGGTTACGTGTACATAGCTGGACTAGTTTAACCAATCTTATTTAATTATATTTTTTATTTTTAAAATAGTGAAATAAAACAATGCCAGCATGTTTAGTTACATTGGTAAGTGAATGTTATAGAACGTTTTTGATCAGTTTCACTGTAATAGAGCACGAACTTGTTTTATGTCATGTTTTATGTCGTTATGGAGCAGTGCTTCTGAAAGTGGTGGTCCGCAGAAGTTATCAAAAAATGGGCCAAAAATCTAATTATAATCCTCCATTTTCATCCATTAATACTAACTGTATAGAATATGTCCCAAGTCAATTTTTGCGGCAATAAAATAAATTACATTTCACTATCCTCTCAGTACAGGGAATGTAGTGAACCGGTCCCTGGTGCAATGGAAAAACTTTCCGAGTCCGCCATACTAAAAAGTTTGAGAAGCCCTGTTGTAGACAACTAAAGCGACTTTATTTAAATATATATACATATATATATATATTTTTTTTTTCTTTCTGGCGGTTTTTATCCTTACCACAGCACATTATGTTGCTGAGAAACTTTTAATGTAGGTGTCACCCCTCCCCAGTAGGGAGTGTCAGCTAACCTGATCCCCCTCTTATCCCTAGTAGACCATAGTATCACTTTACAGGTATGTGCACCCTGACTTCAAAGTTGCCTGCCCGTGAAAATGATACCAGAATCGTGATAAAAGAATGTTGAACAGGCTTGACAAACACAACTTGTAATGGCTAGCGTTACGGGGATATAAACTCTAGCATGAAATTTCGCAAATTTAAATTTGTATAAACCTAATTTATTAAATATTTAACAAGGTCAAATTATTATAAAGCAGAATCTACTAGAAAATCCACCTTTTGTCGATCAATACTTCGTGTACCTTTAATGTATCATACACTTGACACTTTGGGATAAGAGTCCCGGCACCGGTTTAATTCCATTTATAATTAAAGCGATATTTGTTCGTTAATTTATTTGTTTGCCTTTCTGGAGATATTTAAACCCCTACCTCTACACATTTTTTTTTCTATTAGCTTTGATTGGACGCTTCTGCCAACCTTTTCGACATGTTGCCAGACTTTGGAGTCCAGGCAACTAAATCATATTTTATGGCCACTAAGACGTGCGTGATTTATAAATTATTTATTTTGTACGTTGGTTCTATTTTTAAAAAAATAATTTAAAAATTATGTCTTTAAACGATTGCGATTAACCTATGTGTCAAAAAGGAAGCTGTGGCCGATGTTTAACCTTTATCAGGTAACTGCTCTTTTCTTGCGCGGACCGGCAGTGAACGGAAACAATGATCCATTGCACGACTTAATGGTTTTCCATTTATATAAATGACTTTCATAAAACCATTAACAAATATTTTGGTCACGGAAATTACTAAACTACCGCAAATCAGTACAAATCTAGTGTAATCTATACTCTTAACGTTCTTCTGTGCATAATGTTATAATGCTAATCACGAAACTTTTAATGTACGACATTTGTAAACGTAAACTTTTTAGTCTTCAATAATACTTCTTATGTGAGCACTAACGTCAATGTGTAAAAATAAAATAGTTTATTAAAGGTGTACAGTGTTTATCAATTTTTTCCTTTGTAACTCCAAATAACATGTTAGACGGCATTTTTTCGATAGGTCTTTCAATTTTGTTTTGAGTTTAAGTTTTTAGAGAGGCATCAAAACCTATTCGTTCAAAATCAGTTAAATTGTTTTAAAGGCGACACGTTGCCAGCGAAATGGCTGGGTTGCTGATCAAGTTATTCTAATCGGCGTAGGATTTTATGACCACCATTTTACTTTTTAAAAAAAATTATATTATTTTTTTTATTGGTATTATGTTTTTTTTAAAATTGACTTTTTTGCATTTGTAATTAAATTTGACCTCTGCTGTATTTTTAAGGGGAAATGTTAATATCCGATATTCTTAACAATTAGTGTTTCCTTTCAATTACTTTAGTGTTGTATGTATTCGCCTAGAATATGTATGTAGTATGTATTCGCCTAGCTTATTTCTGTTGTATGTATTCGCCTAGATTATTTATGTTGTATGTATTCGCCTAGATTATTTCTGCTGTATGTATTCGCCTAGATTATTTCTGTTGTATGTATTCGCCTAGATTATTTCTGCTGTATGTATTCGCCTAGATTATTTCTGTTGTATGTATTCGCCTAGAATATTTCTGTTGTATGTATTCGCCAAGATTTTTCTAAGCCATATAAGTAGAACATTTAAACATTTTACCGACTGCTGGAGAGTTTCGAACGATTGTATTTAGTTTTACATAAAATATTTTTGTAGGCACTATGTAAGGAAAATATTAGAATTTATTAGCTTGCGAGAACCTAGGGTTCAAAGTCAATTTACATTCATTTTTTAATATATACTAGTATCTATAGAGGTTAAGTCCTGTTTAACATAAATCACAATTGCCAAATCATATTCGTACATAACTATGTCCATTTGTCATATTATTTAATGGGATGTGTAATATAGAAAATAGTGTATGACACTGTAAGCCGAGTTTTTTAAATATATGATGCTGATATTTCTGATCAATTCAATTCTTGTGTCTATTAACTAAATGTGTCTATGAATCCATGCACGTGACGGCTTCAAAAAAACGGCCCATGACCCAAATAGCGTCTTTTTTTAAAGCCGCCTGCACAGCTATATGACAAGAGGCATTGCTCCTTTCTTCCATGTATCTGGCGCTAAACACAACCCTCTACCTGGCTTTGTCCTCATTTCAGGGGCTACGGCCCATAAACTACTCAAAGCTAAGCTGATAAAGCCCACAATGTCGTGTTGACCTAGTTTTCCTTCCATTTGACAGCACAGCCGGTTATTTATTATTCCATCCACCCTACAGCTCCAACGTTAGCCCCACTCACCCCTACTTACGCTACATTTTTAAATATTTTATTTTGAGATTCATTTGATATCTGTGATTGCATGATCTTTAAGTGTACTTACGGTCTCGTTGTTCCAAGTCAACCCCCCAACCACCCACAACTTTTTTTCTGTCCTAGCTACCATTGTATCAGGGGTGGGTTAAGATTGCACTTGGCTGCTATAACAAATGCGGCCCGGTCCAGCCACTTTATTATACAATTTAATAAGTTTGGGGGCCCCTAATTTAGCCTTAAATCAGTGGGGGGCCCCTGGCTTTAGCCCAACCAGCCTTCCCTTAATCCGCCCCTGCATTGCTTTATCCCTTCCGATTTTAAAAGAAAAAAATATAGTTACGTGTGGCCGTTACTATCCCAATGACATGTATGCGATCTATGTCAAGGAAAAACTCACGTCAATTTCTTTGGATCAATACAGAATCGTATGTTAAATTGTGTTGTTATTCAACTCAAACTCTAACATCAGCTTTTCCTAACTTTGGTGTCCTGCGAGTGTACATTTTTAATACGTTGTATTATTTTCAAGTAATACTATAACCCTTGACAATACCATTGTCTTGGCAACCTAATGGGAAGTCATAGATACAAAGTATGTACTTGCTGTAAAAATCTGAATGATTTAAATCTTTGAATGGATAAATTTTCCGTAATCAATGTGTAAATTATCCCGTGGTATTTATACTAATTACTGTTTAATTAAAAGTATCTAAATTATTATAACTTTAAAAAAATTTAAATTGACCTTTGCAGTGTTGATGTTGAATAACATGAACATGAACTTTCATTCGTATCATTAAATGAATCACAAAATATAAATCTAAACATAAATGAGCATAAATAACATAAATCTGGACATGAATTAGACATTGACACAAAAATATGCACACATAGATAAGTCACATATAAAACTAGGAAATGGCTGATTGACATCTGACCTCTGACCTCCGTAAGTGTGACCTGGGTTTGAGGTCAAGCGGCGGACGGTGGGCGCGTGCGAGGGACATCTTTACCTGACAGTATTAGAGACATGCTCAGCTTAACGTCCAATGCTGCTAGGTAAGACGACCTTCACCCGCGCGACCCTTCAACGACAACGACGATGAATAGTTGCGTCTCCCCATCTCCCTCTCACATCTGAATGATCCGTCTACTGGCAGGCTCCTCGCCAAAGTCACCAGTAATCTCTACGAGCCGTCAAACTAAACAATTCACTGAATTTTACGGTTAGGTTACTAAGTCTTCGGCCAAAGTAAGGAAAGCGACCTCCTGTATTGTCAAAACTTTTTGTTTCTTTTGAGAAACTGATCAAACCAACTTAACAACTTAGTTTTCCCCCAAAATCGCCTGACAGACTATCCTCTATACACTAAACTCTAGCCATAGTTTTAAAGATATATCCATCGTCATTTCGAAAGAACAAATTTGAGTCCTGTGCACAAATCTTGGCCCCAAACGGAACTTAGAATAAACCAGTAAGTCCACATTGGGAAAGTCAAGGAAGCGGTCACTGCCCCCAGCCAATGGTTTGAGTTAATGAGCACAGCAAGAAATCAAACAATTATGACGAGGGTGAAAGCAAACAATAAATACAAAATTTAACTAACAATCCGGCGAGAAGAGGTTAAAATAAATAGCAAGAAATAAATAAACAACCAAACAGTTAAATTTGCAGAAATCTACACACTCCATTAGAACAACTACCTTGCTAAGAGTGAGAAAGTTACAACAAAAGTGCAGCAGGTGTGAAATAGTGGGATAAAAATGTTACTCTTGTGTTAGGAAACGACACCACAGTATGTCCCAGCGGAACGTAACGTTTGGGACACAAGAAGTCTAAGCTACATATGAGTTAGTGACACATTTGGGCCTCCAGTTCAAGACTTGTGGCACTTTGTAAGGTGAGGGGAAGCAAAAGCGGTGCATTTTAAAACAACAATTTTCTAGGTAAATACAGAAAAGCAGTCATTTGCGTACTTCATTTTTCTTCTTCTATCATGTAAAATTTTATCTGAAATTGTCCACCATCATCTAAAACTCTGAAATGACTTGCCGTTAGCCACACGAAGCAAAAAAAAAAATATAATAAGTCAACAAAAATAAGACATATTTAAATCTACGATTTTGTGTTTCAGTGTAAAGCCAAACACGACTTTGTTGAAACTAAAGCCAACTGAGTTCAACGAAACCCGACAAGTTTAGGTTAAGATGAACTCAAACATAGCTTTCCTTTCAACAACGACTATTGGTCTTACACTCAGACAGTCACTACACATGGGGAAAAGCAAAAATAAAATAAATAAAAAATAAAATAATATCCATTAGCAAGCCATCAACGAGTGTATGTTGTGTGTATCTTCGATTCCTCTATTGTAATTAAATGTGTATTTTCAAACAGGAAATGCAATACCTTTTACTTCACAGGTAATCGGTTTTTTGAGGTTTTTTTTTCGGAGTGACGATTAAGCGCTCAAAACACTGACATTTTAAATTCATATAAACAAAAACAATGAATTTAGCTTGTTATGTTTCGCGTCATGTAAAACTTTCAGTACAATGGATTACTGCAATGAGTACACTTATAGATGAAAAAAAATAGTAAGAATAATTCTAATAACAAAGTATTGTTAAACTGTTAAGTTTTTATTGGAAGTTGGTGCTTATTTTATTTGGTAAAAATTTATAGCGCTGTTATGGGCTTCGACTATGGCAAATACGCCACCGGTCCTGAAAAAATGTCACATTAATCAAATCAATTTTCCTTCAAGTTTAACTTGTTCAGACTCTGGTCGTTATAAAGTCCTATTCCGCACATAAAAATAGGCTTAAAATTGAATAATGTCCATACAGGCAATAAATAACTCCGCCCCAGGGCTAATGCATTAATTGGCCCCTTCCAACTATGTTCAGCACTTTGATGACCCATTAAAAAGCCGCGACAATAAAGGCGTCAATGAGAGACCAGAGTTCACGTCCTTTATACCAACAATATCCCTAGTCTAAAAAGCCATTGAGATCCGGGCGAGTTGTATACACACCTGAGGCGTGGAACCATTCATCCGATGTTCAACCACATACAATATAACGTGGATTTTTTTTCTTTCCACCATAGCTGGTGTCAAAGGTTGGTATTTTCAACCACATTAAAGGGACGTACATATGACTAACGCTAAAATACAAACAAGCAACGGTATTTGGTTTACTTCTATCATTGCAACATGCAGTATAAACTTATAACGAATGGTCAGTGTCTTGTCACCGATTAGACGAGGTGACTGCGGAGTAATATCGGTATCCGGAACCTGGTGCACATGATCATGGAGATATCCTTAAATCAAACCAACACCAGATGATGTGTGTGGAGGAATATGTCCACGGCGGATACTAAACAAGAGGATGATTACAATGTTAAGATCTCATCAACACCAGACGACGACACATGGTATGGAGTATCATTGCTGGCACAACAGTTCGTTTTTTTCTTCTCTTAAATTTCGATTTCTACATGCGGGGACAAGTTATCTTGAAAATACTGATACGACAACAGCTATAAATAGTTTGAACTAAATTTAGCCACAGTCATTGGGATGAAGGAAAAATGTCACCACATGATTTTGGCGGGAAGTCAGGGCCTGGATCGATCAAACACAGCTCAGTATCACATCGGTGATATTGTCACATCATATAAACTATAAACCAACACAATTACGTCAATTACTTAAATGTAAGAGCACAAGGTCACACCAAGTCCAAAAATTTGGAAAATATTGCTTTAAAAAATCTACACTTACACTGAATGAAACTTTAAATTCTCCGGGCCATTAGTAACTGAACGTTAAAACACAAGTGTGAACTTCAACATAATTGTTAACTTAATTAAGTCGAGATATCGGAGTATGTAACTAGTTAACTCTTAACTATTTCACAAATGGCCAACACTCAAGAATGAGACAACTGCCGTAACTAGAAATGAATTTTAAAGGCAAACATTTCAGGTTCAAAGGTGAAGCCCACGTCACACTCCAGTAGGTAACTATGGATTTATAGACCCATGAATCGAATCCACAAACCGTGTTCATCATCCACCCACGCAAACGTGGCGTTTTATCTTCCTCACTTTGTTGACTGTTTTTGTGTGATGGGCCAATCGTTGCTAGGCGACGCTGGGCGTGTTTAGCAGCAAACACGGTTGCAGCAAACTCGGAAGTAGTGACGTCAAACTTCGACAGCAATGAGTCGAATTTTGCGGTCTTCAATTGGCGGGATGCAACATTCACACACGCCTTGTGATTTATTGAGTAGACAGTTGTGGCAAACACGATCTATGCCCAGCTCTCTCACACCTCCAGATACACAAACTACGATACCACAAGTCTACACGCTCCTGACACCCTCCCTTCAAACACGCACATAAAATCAATATCCATTTACCAGAGATATAAAACGAAACCAGATCCATCATGCTGATTAAAATGCTGGTATTTTATTAATAAAGTGACTGTGATGGTTCGCTGCTTTGTAAACTTCAGCTTCTGACCCCAGTATCTATCCCAACCGTGTTCTCGTGGCTTGTTTAAAACGATCAGAGCCATGAGTGACGTAATGATGCGGTCTACAACCGTATTACAGTGGGGTATATTGGTAATATAAAGACAGGGCCATGTGGTTATCGACATAGATTTCATTTTACGGTTCTATAAATGGCCCGGGTGGAGCTGGGAACTGAATCGATCATCTCGTGACGTCTATTTTCTTTCATTGATCCTCAGAGAGTCAGAGAGAGTATGGTCATGACAAACGTGTGTGGATTGTCCCAATGAACCGCATCCCGCTGGTGGTAACTACAACAAACCATATCTAACCAAGAAATCCAACAAACCATATCTAACCAAGAAATCCAACAAACAGCATAAAGACATGACTACTGGATATATGGGACAATGTCGGCACATGGTCTGAGAGAATCACGAGACCTGTTAGACTTACGCCTTCACTTGTGATCTTTAATGACCTATTCATTTCTTTGAGGAATACATCTTGTCTGCTTTTGTTTCCCCAAAGGGAATGAGAAAATCGTGAAATTCCATCTGGTCACCCCCCCTCCCGCCACTACGTACAACGGAAGACACTGCGATGGGCGAACCGATAAGACGGCCTTGAGGGTCGACAGACGACCGCGGGTCTAGGTTCAGCACTTTTGTTACTGTTTAGTAACTAACGTAAATAATAGATCTCCCAAAGACTGGGGCCGGGAGATGGTTATCATTGTCACTTGAACAGTGATCGAACAAGGCAACGCTTCTTTCTTTCCAGTGTTGCGAAATCCTGGGAAATGTCCCCAATCGTGGGAATTTTTGAGCCAAATTTATAGGAATGGGAATTTGGGAATTTTTAGAGGATTATGGGAATATTTGATATTGACAATTATTTTTTTTTACATTAAATACACACTTGAATGACAATAAAATAAAAATAATTTGAAACATGCTATTTTAAAATAAAAAATACTTCTTTTTAGGGTGGGGGAGGAGGTGGCTTTGTGACATCATATTTGTTTATTTTTAGCGTGTCTAGGTTTATTTATTCCTGATCTAGGTTTTTTTTAACGTGTTGGCTCGGTTTTTCCACGCTTTTACAACAGGATTTAAGGAATTTAATGCATGTGGGAATTTTTAGTCTAATTTGGGCATTTTTTTTGCTCCTGTCTGGAAAAAGTTGGCACCTTGAGTTCGCAACACTGCTTCTTTCAGACCAACCAAGCTTTTCTCGACTCATATCAATGCAGTATGTAATGTAATAGGGAATGGGAGACAAATGCCTCTGACGCCAGACTATCGGTAGGAGATGGTCGCCTTAATGGGCCACAATATTCTATTAATTTAATCAGGTTTCAGAGTTGGATATGAATCTGGTCTATGGGTCTGAAATACTGTAGCTACGCTTCTGCATTTAAGTAAAGCCAGTAAGGTGTTCCTGAGGACAGGACACACGAGTGCATCCATAAAATGTTAGCACTAAAGAAGTGTGAATCACAGGGATTTGACCTCACATTGCCAATCGTAATTACTCATCAGCTAAGTATACAGCAGTTAAGTGGCAAGCACGTCATGTTGAGAATTGGGTTCTATATATTGCACACATGACGTGGTAGCAATTACAGCAAAAAATAAACGCACATGTTTAATGGATTTCACTAAATCAGACAAATTGATATCCCCATATCACTAAAGGGTTTATTTCACTGCTAATCTAACCTTTGAACCATGACTGACTGCATCCATTAGGACCAATAAATCTCTACATCTGTGTTGTTTGTTTTCATCGATTTAAGACTAGAATTTATTCCAATACATAAATAACGGATCAATCGATCGCTCCTTGAATGGTAGAATTGATCTATATGCACTGTATAGAACCATTAGCCCGATGGCGAGCTGGGGACGCTGCTAAGCTACTTCCTTTTCATCCCCAACAGTCGGAGTATTGGGGCTTTGTACAAACTATGGATCACTGACTTTCATTATAGGAACACCTTAGATCGGTTTCATTCTAATTGCCATATTGAACAGGCGAACTACACAGTTATCAGTTTACAAGCAGTGAATCTGTATCAGCCAGCATTAAGAATATTATGGATGGACATCAAAGGAAGAGTGGGATTGTAGTAGAAGTTATAATTATTCCAGGAAATAATCTTAACAGAAACTTAGGATACTTCTGGGTTATTCTAACGTTGCTCAAGGTTTAAACCAGAGCTAGATAACAGCGAACAAATTTTGCCGTTCTCATTTCTCCTCTTTGCAAAATAAACCTTTACTTTGGTAAACTCACTAAGCACTGAACTGTGACACATCTGGATACAACATAAGCCATTGTTAGATGGTCGTCATAGCATAGCCATGAGATGTAATACACTAGGATACAACATAAACCATTGGTCGTCATAGCATAGCTATGAGATGTAATACACTAGGATACAACATAAACCATTGGTAGATGGTCGTCATAGCATAGCTATGAGATGTAATACACTAGGATACAACATAAGCTATTGGTAGATGGTCGTCATAGCTATGAGATGTAATACACTAGGATACCACATAAGCTATTGGTAGATGGTCGTCATAGCATAGCTATGAGATGTAATACACTAGGACACAACATAAACCATTGGTAGATGGTCGTCATAGCAATAAGACAGCAACCACACCTAATGGTTTTGTCACCAACTCTCCCCTCTTGAAAAGACCGTGGACGATGCCACGTCAATGAAGGCCGATGGAAATCATCTCGAAAAGCTACCCATTTACCGTAGTCAAAGGTCACATGAAGTCAAAGTTCAAGAGGTCGTAAAATGCTCTCAATAAGAACCGTGTTGTCCTGTGTATTTATTGAAGACTGAGTGGTCGTGGGAGATGTTAACAAATTAAGGCGTTTTATTATTATTAGAATTTAAGACTTTACCACATAACACTTTCGGGGAGGTGTCAATGTGAATAAGAATGATATTGTCTGATATGGTCCCAAAATAGAATACAATTTTAAAAATTTCACTACCCTAGTTCCCAGTTTTAAGCTGGAATCTAAATCCCTGTAATGTCAGTGAGCTATGGGACCAAAGTCATTGTAGGATTTCCCCACTAGGTGTGTCAAGTTCTTGGCTTGAAACATATCACATAATCAGAGCTGTAGTTTCCCCCTTCCCCCAATCCCCCCCTCCCCGGGGTCGCCCGTTCAGGAGTGCTTGCCTTTAATCTAAGGTATAAAAGAAATGTGAGAAGTGTAATCAATCACATATCATTACCCATACGTGGTCACGTGATTGGGCTGCCGAATAAATAACGTCTCTTAAGTTGTAGCCTGTTGGCTCAACTTGACAGTGGGGAGGGGGGACTCTCAGAGATTACCACCAACGCCAAGATTGAAACTTACAATTTAGTGAATGAGAGAATACCAGCAGCAGTGACAGAATATCTGGCATACTATCATAACTACTAACTCAGCACATAGTCATAGGAACCTTTCATAACAGGATTTATAGCATATATGATGACAAGGAAATAACAGTCGATTGTCGCGGTGCATTTAGACCTATGCAACAAAAATAGTTTTAAAACGTTAATCCTCATAACGTTAATGTCGTACACCCAATACAAAGATCCACCCCTAACAAAATCAATTCCTTTAAACGCATTCCTTTTAAACTAGCATAGACCGAAAGTCAATGAAGGCTACTGTCCCCAGTATGGCATCACATGAGAAATGAATTGGCTGGAGGAACATTCCTTGAGACTCTTGTGGTGTCCTGGAGCTAACCGTGTCACACAGGCCGAGTCAGTCACCGCTTAAACAGGTAGCAAGCCAGTGGGCGGGAAATGGGATGGCTTGGGCTTTAAGGGGGTACAATTAGGCATGTCTTTATTTTCTCGAGCGGTAGTCGCTACAATGGTCGCTGGTACAATACAGCAAATACTGGGGGAAACGGGGGGGGGGGGGGGTGACTTACATTTACATGAGAGGGAGTTTCTCTTGTATTTGGTTCTGGTTATTTTGGGCGAACAGGAATAAAGTTTTCCTCATCCCGAAATAAACACATTAATAAAATAAACTGAGTCAAACTACACGTTGATTTTAATGGTACCAGTCTATTATAGAGGCAGTGAAACACACGAAGTCTTAGGATCATCCAAGTTACTGGAACATAGTTTGACAGGGCCAGGGGAGGCGACCTCATATGAGATTAACAGTACCAAAGAATTAAGAAAGATATTAATGTAGTCAAGTTTCAACATTAATTTTTCAAGGCTGGTGTCTTCACATTTCAGTTACAATGTTACAAATATATTAGACATTTAAGTTGCAATATTTTGCTTTTCAGAATTTATTTAAGAGTAGTATTTAAAACCAATGATGCTTCAATACGAAAATATTCATAACTTCTGAAAAGCTTGGGAATCTTTGAACTAGTTGTTAGGCAAGGATTTTTATCATTCATGGAATAGGAATTTAACATGATGGGGAAAAAAGTGTGCGACTATCTGTAGATTGATGGAGTTTTTTGTGTGGGTTTTTTTTTTAATGAATTTATAAAAATGTGCACCTGGGATGGGAAACATCGTACCTATTAGGAGACAGAACCCTGGTACATTAGACAAACAAGAGTGACTGTCGGGATAAAGCCGCCAAGTCCTAGAAGAGGAAAGTCACCTTGGACACAGCACATCCTATAGCGTCAAATAGTGGGTTGGGTGCTACGATGAATGTTACCTTACACACGGACCACTTGTCCGCGTCTTATTTGTTCGCTACACAACGCCTCTACATTATGGATAGAGGCAATCAAGTCATAAACAGACGTCGTGGCTGCTACCGGTTAAGGCAATGGGTTGTGACTAGCTTGTAAAAATGATCCATGGTACATGTCCAGTACGCCGTCAAATCACACAACGAGAATAACTGACTTCTTTCGACCACCAAACAATAGCATATATGATACATGACATGTGGTGCCGAAAGGGCAAAGAATATATTTGGCTTAAGCCAACCAACCACTAGGTACAGTTTACTGGTGCGCTTTGTGTCTGCCCTTGTGACAGAGTTAGTTTAACAAGGTACCACCAAAAACTCGTGTTTAAATTTAAGAATTTAAAAGCCTAACTACTTGTGACTAAGCTTTTGACCCACCCACCCCGAACCCTCACACAATAAGCGTCCACTACATAACCTAATTCACAACCCATTGTCCAAATCTACGTTTTACATTTTATAATTATATGTTATAAAAGTTGTTAACCCCCCCCCCCCCTTTAGAGCGGTGCTGAATGGAGACAGGTGATATCCACTGTACCAGCCCCACATCTGATCCGCCACTGTATTGATCCACTACAGAGTGACCAATTGCCATCTGTTTCCATGTGTACACTGGCGTGGCCTGGTTATTACAGCTCATAAAGCCAACATACTAGAAAGGGAAAAGTTGAGACTGGGAATGGAAGGGGGGGGGGGGGAGAGAAAGAGGTGGAGCAATTAGCATGAACCAAGTTCACATCTGTTGTAAGCCCAAATGAATAATGTATTGTTATTGCCTCTCAGCGGGTCTGTATTTCATACTGGTGTGTGGGGAAATCAATATGGTGCACCACAATTAACTCTCGTAGAGTAGGCAAGTGAAACCGGTATGAGTAGGGAAGTGGATCCAATGGAAATGGAAAGCGACTAGGCCCAGAATAGGCTAAAGATACCCTCCAGTGTGAAACATAAACTTTGGAATACGATTGTATAAAACACAGGGTGGAAATGGTGTCCCCCGGAGGATCTTTTCAGAATCATGTGCATACATTAAAACTGATATAAGACATACGAAGTAATATAACAAAGAGGTGTAAATTAAACCACATCAAATCTCTTTCCCATTTGGATCCACGGAGTGGTCATTTCAAAAGAACCACAAATGTCTGATTTAAACCAAGTTTTGGACACAGTTTCATTATAGACGACACAAAACGATTAACAAATGGGTCACAGTGCATCAAAACTTTGAGACCCCTCCAGTGAAGGTCATCGCCGCTTTTTAAGCCTTTCATAGTCAACAGCGTGTCTCACTGAGCCAAGGTACACAAGCGAAAGTGGGACCCGTGCTTTCTCGAGACGGGACAGCAGCACACGTTTCTACTTGAAAAGAAAGTTAATAACACGAACTAAATCGAAAGAGTTCCAGCCATTTAATAAAGTGACATTGTTCAGCAGCAAGATAAAAAAACAACGACACGCTTGACCTAATATAAACCTAAAAGGCCAGCCACCAAAAAAAAAAAAAAAACTATGAGGAAAGTCTAAAGAGCCACTGTAACTAGACAACATATAGGAGAGCAACGTGCCCATCAGATTTACTATAAAGTAGCTGACTTTTTTTCTTTTCCACTGGGACATCGTGCTACCCGACATTTTGATTAAGAATTAACAGCTGCTGGAGACACTATTAGTCCAACTCCAGGTATAGCTCACTAGATAAAGTATTATAGTGCACAATGCATAATCAAACTATTGGCATTTTAAACTATAAGTATAAGTCTTTTTTTTTCTTTATAGATCTTTACAAGTACAAAGGAACTAAAGCGGGGTTACCCTGAAGCGGAAATCAATAGGCCCAAAGTTTCATCTTGACGATAATAACAAAAAAAGTAGATGGCTACCTTAATAACGAGCTGGCTGACTTAAAATTAGAATATCGTTAAGTTGTATAAAGATATATCTTTTTTTTTTTTTTAAAGACGAATTTCCCCCTGGGCTATGGCTATAGCCGATACTCTGGTTTCTAATTAAATCCAGTGAATTGTTCTAACATTTCAACGGCAAGCGACAATATTAACAACTAAAAACAAAGTGATTTAGTAAACAGTGACAGCCTAGTTAGAAGAAATTCAAGATGTTAGTACTTGCCGTAAAACTGGTCGAACGGTCCCTCTCCCTCCTCGCTACTTGCTCCTAGCTGTGGGGCACACCGAAAGAGGGAGAAAAAAAAACTGAAATGTGTCCCTTGAGCTGGGACCCGTCACGTCTCGCGGCCTGCTGGCTCCCACGTCGCACACATACGAACCGGTCGATTGAAGAAGGTAGTCGTAGAGGCCGACGCGGTTTTCGAATCAGATGCGAGCACTTAAATCGTGTAGCGTTGGTTCCATGCATGGCCGTCCTCGCTACACGACCACACCAATATTCTCGGGGAAAAATGCAGGACATTTCAGACAAGCAACTCGGCGTGCACACGTTTCCAGGAGGTTCACAAATCAATGATTGACCCGGTGTGTGCTGGACATGGTCTGATTCTCCCCGTAGGTCACGTGATACCAGAGTAGCCGCACGTGGGACGCCGAGAGTGGCCCGATGGGACCCTCGCTCTAAGACTCCACCCAACAAGAAACATGGACTGTCGTGAGCCACCCATGACCGTTTGCTCCAACCGTTACTCAGATGATGACGGCGATGATGACAGTCCCAGATAAAGAACGCGGTCCACTTTGAGAAAGAGAGGGAGCGGGAGAAAACTACCTCGTCCTGCCAGGGTCCCGGGAAGCCAAGTGAACAGTTGACGCTACCGAGTGAGAGCTGTCCCCTCCCTACCTTAACCAACACGGCATTTCGTTCAAACCTCTACCACGTCACCATAGCCACGCATACATATTCACCCCCCTCCCCACCCACACATGAACACCTCAACTTCAAAACGAGATGTGAACCAACCTCGTCACCTGAGCGTCATACTACCTTACCTGAGCTATTCCTAAAATGGTCAAATGACTTAGCTATCGTTGGAGCCCCATCTCTCTCTCCCCCCTCCCCCAACAATGTTATCACCTCATCTGTAATCCCACCACACAGGCCATGCTTTTAAACCTATCACATCATTTATCATTTTTACCTGTCACTCCCCTTCCTTACCTTTTCAATAGCGACCTTTCACGGAAGAGCAAACCCAAGCATACCTTACGAACGGCACCAATCCCTCCCATTTCTCTCGTGTTGGGTGACACACAGCACATCCAACTGGTTCTTTATAGTAAGGTAAAACGAGGAAGTTGCACCAAACTTTAGTAGATTTAGCGCGTGCTCTGTATCACCTTGTGTCATAGCCATAAACTATTATTATTCCTCGCATTGTTACCATGGCCCTCGTCTCTTTTTAAAAATAACGGTTTGTAGAAGACCAACTATTCGTTATTCTAGAGCAGTATCAAGATGTTTGAGTTAGTGATGTCGGCAAGGGCGTGATTGAGAGAGGCTCAACGTTTGACTTCAAACGACACGACCGTCGTCGTGAATCATGATTTATAAAAAAAAAAAAAAAGGACCGTTGTATCAAGTAAATTATATAATAAAATTCCCCTCGGCGAATGCCTCTCGTTTAGCTTATAGCATGCATGAGTCCGAGTCAGCTCAAGGAATATGAGGTTATTAACCTAATGTCAACTCAATTTTCTTGCATAAAATTCCATAATGAGAACTAGACGGAATTGAAGAGTATTGTTTTGCTGATGTCATCATTTCTGTAAAGCAATGCGTCTAGGACTTGGATCACCAGGAGTGAACACTGTAAACCATCATTTGAACGCTGTCCAGGCCACAAGTCAACGTGTCGTTCATGACCTGCGTCAATTCATTCAAAGGATCTTGACGTCTTAGGATACACGCTAGCGTCCCTGTCCCGAGCCAAAAGTAACATTCCTAATGTACTCTCTGTTAGGGTAGCCGAGGGTGGGCCACCCTGCTACCACAGAACCACTGCCACGCACGCAAGAAACCAAAGAGAACCTCGTTGTCTAAAATTGCGTGTTATCAGACCCTCGCTACACATTAAGTACACGTGTTATCCTCAAAACATTGTGTACACCTATTTTTTTATTTTTAAATGCCAAATATAGAAAAATAATTACCAATAATATACCATGACAAAAAGCATTCATTCTCCATTTCAGATTTAAGGGCAGGGGCTTTAAACGTGACATTTATTATATGTGTTCATGAAAATTACACATGAGTATTACATCAGTTAAAGATTAAAATTAATTTCTTTCTTGTTTTAAAAATCACGTCAGTTTTGCAGTAGCTTTGTCCCACTACCTAGACAGCAACATTCCTTTTGGTATTGGTCCATTTAAATACTGGGCGTGGTCTGTTCATGCCTTCTAAACAAACATTTCATTTTTTTTTTCATTTAATGCGGCGACCAGATTCCCTGTGGTATTGTGGACACTTCTTCTAGCGTAACATTAGACCTGACCCGGGGTGTACGCACTCATCCGAAAAGGGACCGCTAAAGTAAACAAAAGAGAAGTGCCTGGCCTATTTTCGGTTCGGCCATTTAAAAGGGTTTTTATAACGCTCCACATTGGTTTCACCGGCAAGCCTAACCTGGGGTAGCCGAGACTCTACTGTGATAGTCTCTATCCCAAGGTAAATTGATTAGCGGACCATCAAAGGCCGGAATGAAATTAGCACAGAGTTTAATTAGCCCTGCGGCTAATGAGATGGCCCAACACACGCCACGGTTCGGCTGGTGTGGGACGGCTGTAAGGACCTGAGCTTGCAAGGACCAACAGGCGCAAGAACGTGATAATGCATGGAATCGCTGAATCTAGTCTGTCAAATCCAAATGCAAAATGCAACCAAACGGAGCAGTCCCATCAGAGTAGCGATGCCATCTTACAAGTTAGGTTACAAGACTTGATGGTACAGCCACAACTGCCGAGTAGGTTTGGTTACACAATGCTTTGACTGTGATAGGCTTAGTGACATGCAGTCAGTCATAGATAATATAAAGGGTAAAATAATGACACCTATTATTTTAATCACGATTATTACATGTCTCAGATCAATAATTATACAGAAGTATATGATTACCATGGCTATCTAGAAATATGATGATCAGACCATAGAAAATACGCCAAACATTGAAATATGTCACTCTAGTCAGGACATGGGCTGGGGGATAAGACTAGACATGTCCCCCATTAATCTTTAATGATTAATAGTCCAAAATTAAAACACAACTTGGATGTTTGATTTGGGTGTGCAGTTGTTTTTATCCACAAAGTGACGTTTTTGGCAGGTACGAAAATATCCTGATGGCAGGAGCGAAAATATCCTGATGGCATTTCCAACGAACCACTGAACATATGTTATCAGTGAACCATCAATGAAGGGTGCGGTCCGTACCGGATGACATACTAAAAGGGAGCAAATTCTTAAACATAAATATATTTGTTTTTGGCTATAAATAACCAGAAAGGACAGAGCCCACAATGGCAGCACACCCGAAAGGTTACTAAAAAAAAAAGAGGATTCCACAAGCAACACAGTCTGGCTAGCTGTAGCAGCGGGGCGTCCCCACAAACCCCCCCCCCCCCAAAACTCCGAAAGGAGGGTGATACATTCAACAAAAGGTGACACGCTCAAAGGAGTGTGACACGCTCAAATATAACCTCTAAACTAAACTCATTCCAATAAAAGTACTATGTGTTACCCTATCAAGGGACTGCACGACGCGACATCCGAGTCGCCCATCAGGGTGCCAGAAGAACAGGCTGTCACCAAGCCGGATACCAGCGGGAAAGGGTGTTACTAGACCCGTGTGCCTGCCACAAGGGTACGGTGACTCCAGGAAAGTGTTTTTTTTAATATAGCAAATAGTGGCCGCGGTGGTCTAAGTAGTAGCGCTTTAGACTGCTGAACGGTGGGAAGAACTCTAGTCACGAGTTCAAACCACGTTACTGGCAAGGCCCACGGGGCATTGTGCTAGCCACACAATCCCCTGCTCGTTAGTGGTGGCTTAATAACTTGTGAACGCTACTTCACTTGCCCTAGAGTCCGTCATGGACTGAAAAGGGGTTATTATATTTTAATCCTAGCAGATGCGGATAGAAAGCCTCGAGGCGGTGAAGAAAAATAGCCATCGAGAGATCAAGAGACCAATTAGACCCACCAAGAAATTAGCAGAAAAGTTTGAGCAGGCTCTTCACATTATTAAACAGGAGGCCGAGCCAAAGCCTATTAGAAAGTGATTGGCTTCGAACGACCGCATATAAAAAGAGATAAGTATGGTCTTCTCAAATAAATGACACCGCTGTCCCGGCACCAGTGCATATCTGGCCCGCCGACCACAGTTTGAGGATCCTTATGTTTAGAGTGTTGTACTGGTACTTTTATATTGAAATAGTTTACCATTGTCACCCAAAGAAGGACGGAGGTGTCCAATTCCAATCTAAAGATTTTTTTTTTAGATCAGTCTGAAAGTGATCTTTAAAGCAGTAGAGCTGAAAGGTCTTATGTGCCATATATTTTGGCACTGCCAAAATTTATCTCAAGAATGATAAATATTTTGCAATATTTAAAGTTTCTAAGTAAAAAGCTAAATTCATAAAATAGTGTACAATCCTTCACATTATTTATAATGATCTATTTCTTTACGTGAAATATAAAAGTTATGTAACGAATTTTTGGGATGCAACTACTGGGGAAAATGTAACCAAGTTTACTGGTCTGGAAAATAGTTAATTAAATTTGAGTTCACTGGTAGAGTGGTGTTGAATTGATTGAAATGACAGGAAGTAATTTTATAAAGAACAATGGCGTCAGTTATGTTACATATGGTTGCAGCATAAGTTTAGCAGACGGAAGCGTCTCTGTATCGTTTCATCCAGTTTAACACCATAGGCAGCATGCTCGAAGTTGGCTTAATATATAACTAGATAAATATGTTTTCTACTTTCTACTAATAGTTATAGGCGGTAAATAGGGATAAACAATGTAGGGGTTCCCAATGGAAAGTAACAAAGCCACTGGGCCACAAATACAAAGGTTTTAGACACGCTCATAATGGTGGTGATGTTTGAAACATTTCCCGCTCGGCCATTTCTCTTCAAATATGACGCAGGTCTGATTAAACTATCACCAAATAGAGCCTGATAAGTTAAACCCGTCTATAGACTCTCTCTTTCAGTCAGTACTGATGAGACTGTTTCTTGACTCATTCCTTAGGTGCATTCTAAATCTTCTGACCCAATTTGCCAGGTCTCATGTTTGAACCAATGTTCCCTTTAAGCCGCGCACATACCTGTCCGACACCGAGCAGCAATTTATTACTACGGCTCAGCAAGTTTTGTAAAATATTGCACACAAAAAATGGATACTGTGAAACTTTATTTCACAGGAAAAAACGAACCTTAGAGGGAAAACTGGTTACTACTATACTGGTACAAAATCATGTCAATAATCTAGCTGTGGCAATAGAAAAGTCCATAACATTACTATTATCTTTGTTTGTCTCATGCCCTGCCCCGGAGAAGAGACTATGAACAAAAATATTGCTATACTTTGAAAATTTTTTTAAAAAAAATTAATCAATTAAGTCTACGTTTAAAATGATTTATTTCACCCCTCCCCCCTAAAAATTTTTTTTAAAATAAATGGTATTCACTCCC
>MUZC01000213.1:896480-915508 GCA_002072015.1 Radix auricularia
TGGTCGACGATTTTGTGACGACGCGTGACGTAGGGGGGGAGGGGGTAAAAAATCGGCCAAAATCGCGTGACGTCATTTATGGACGGCCCCTAAACTGATTCAGAAGTAAGCCTGTATCCCCTGCCATCATATCAACTAAAACCTGCCCACAGACCTGCAGATGGATTAAATTTACACGCGCTTCAATGACTATCAATGTGCTGTGTTGCTATCCGGGAAAGATGTTTTTAAAAAATAAATCTAAAAACATTTTAAACTTGGCCAGATTTCTAGCGACGTCCAAATTTCAGTTGTATGGCCGGCTAAACAATGAACTCCAAAGGCCACAAAAAAGAATGCCATAAAAATCAAAGCCGAAATGGCGTTCCGCCAAGCAACACTACACCCCGTGTACAGCGTGGGACACATGAGGCCTGTGGTTGGTGAGACGAGACGGGAATGGAATGTCGTCTACAGTGACAACAAAGATAGTAGTTGACAAGTGGGCCTATAGGAGGTCTTTTGTTGGGCGTCAGAGAACATTGGATTACAGGGGAATTGTGTAAAACAGGGGTGGGCAAACTACGGCCCGCGGGCCGCAAGAGTTCAGCTATGGAGAACTCTGCGGCCCGTGGAACTTTCGACGTTTGTACTTGAGCTGAGGCTAAATTTTGAAGCTTCATATCCTCGCCCTGAAAAAATTGCCCACCACTGATATAAACTGTTAAGTAGTATTAAAATAAAGACCTCCTTTTTTCACAAGAACTTTTGGTTTCTGATTCTAAATAATGAGAACGGACTGAGATGAAATATTTCCGTGCATGGCACAATTTAGATTAATCGACGTGTCAAGGGAAAAAAAAAAGTTAAGTTCTCTTCTTTTAAATGGAGAACCCTGCCCTCTCTACTTGAATACTTAATATTCCCCAGGGGCATGTTCACATTAGGGTCATCTGAATCAGTGGCTCCCAGACTTTTTTTTACCAATGGACACCTTTTTATAACCATAACTTGCCCACGGATCCCCAAGTGAAAAAGAAATAAATAAAAAATATAGTACAAAATCTACCAATAAAAAAAAGCCTCTTTTGATAACGAAGTATTTATTGAAATTGTAACTTTTGTTTAAAATAAAATTCAAAACCATTTATGACTTGGATGAACGTGATTAGATTTTAGGAGTTCAGGTATGTATTTTGTATGTCCGACTCAATTTTTATGAGCCGCAACAGCAAATCAACATGAGCACCCATTTCTAGGGAGTGTTTTGTTTTTGTTTTTGTCGTTGTTTGTGTGTGTGTGTGTGTGTGAGAGAGAGAGAGAGA
The DNA here is from genome assembly GCA_002072015.1 of Radix auricularia. Taxonomy (NCBI): domain Eukaryota; kingdom Metazoa; phylum Mollusca; class Gastropoda; family Lymnaeidae; genus Radix; species Radix auricularia. The sequence goes on from MUZC01000213.1 coordinate 897,785, forward strand.
GAGAGAGAGAGGGGGGATATTTAGAAAGGCTCTGAATCCTTATTCTGCCTAAAAGGAAGACAGAAAAACTTTTGTACCATAAAACCATCATGCAGGGTCTAAAATTTGGATTTTTGTAACCATAATATGTAGTATCCTTGTTTAAACATTGGTTTAAGTTCCCCATTTATGGATATTTCAATAAGCTGCTCCTGTATTAGTATTGATTCATATGTGTTTGGGATCTAACTTTGTCCAATCGCCAGTCTCGAATATCCAAGTGAAGAATTTCTTCAAATCTTTGATTCAGGTCTCAGTGAAGAGCCATTCAGTGTTGACAGTAAACAAGCAAACCTTCGTCTCTATTTTGCAATATCGAAATATTTGGAAACTGAGAACATTCTTCTCTTCCAAAGTTTTGTCGGTACAGAAATTTTTTTAGCAACAAACGCAGATATTACGCTTTTAGTTTTGATTAACTTTAATTAGTCACCTTTTAGTTTAAATTAGTTTTTTTTTCAAACGGCAAATAAATCAGTTATAAAGAATATGTCTTTCTTTGTTGAGTTAATTGTTTCACAAACCATTGTCTTTGCTGTTAAGCAATTCCAACACTGAATTAAAGTGAGCATAAAATCGATTTAAACATGCACACCAAATTACTTCTGTGTGAATTATCAAACTATTATAGTCTTCTTCATTTTCGAAACAATGTTGAGCAAATAATCTCTGGTTGAAAGAATTTCTTTTGATTTTATTTACTGCTCGTATGACACATTGTGCTGAAAATACATTCAGTACACCTTGTTTTTAAAATGCTATACAGTATAAAGTCAAGGGTAAAGCTATAGCTTTGAATTTTAAAAAAAAACTTTTAATTCACTAAATAACGTCTCACCCTTCATTTCAGTTTCCAAAAAATACTGTATTGTCGGTATTTTTTCTTTGGCTCACTCATTCTCAATCTGTTTTAACAAACAACTGTGAATATTGAATTTTTCAACGGAATGCTGCAGTTAAGCCCTTATGAAAAAAATATTTGATGTAAGGATACATATTGGATAAATATAACTTCCCGGCACATAACATATACCCAACCTTTCAATACTTTTTAACTTAATTTTAAATATATATATATTTTTTTTTTCTGACCCACTAATAGGAATTCCGCCCGGTTTCTTGCATCAAAACTTGATCTTTCAATAAACCAAGTATTTTGATTAGTTATAGCTGTGAAAATTACCGGAGGTCTACTCACTTTCAAGATAAAGCAACATTGTATTCCACGACCGATATCACATAAGATGGTATTTAATTAGTAGAAAAATAATTCAAATTATAGTATTTTATTTATTGTTTATTTTAATTTCCATCAATATAAAAATGCACACAATTTTATTATTTAAATTAAAACGTGTGGACCCCCTGACATTTTTCAGGGACCCCCAAATCAATTTTAATTTCCACGATCCCCCTGAATGGTACAGGGACCTCTGGGAGTGCAAAGGGACCACTTTGGGAACCACTGATATAAATAGTAACAGCGATCTGTGATGATTATCAGATCTTGAGCTGCCCTAATCCATTGTGTGATAGGAATACGAAATTACTGGATTGGGGCTCGGTTACCTGAGGGTTTTATTTTTATACTTAATATTAGTATTTATTTATTGACTTATCGATAGAGATAAGATGCCATTAAAATTGTTAGAATTCTAGAAAACAATTGGTGTCAGAAATAAATATAAGTACAAAACTGCAAATATTACTATTAGTATTCTGTCAATGCAAAACTAAGGTGGGCGGAACTAGTCCAATGATTCTTATTCAAGATATAATTAGATTACATTAATACATTTCTATGGTAGGGATTAGGAAGGATAAAACGAAAGCCCAGTGGTATATTAATGTAGGCTTTACGAGAATATCTATTTTATTTGGGAATTTTAATTAAAGATTTAAAGTGGGATATGCATTTAATAAACTATTTGGTAGTTCAAGACTGTAACAGTTCAAAGGTCATTGAATTGGTATGAATCTCCGGTCATCGGATTCGGGAATATTCAGTACGAATTTCATCAGCTTAGGACAGTGATGGGGAACTTTTTTGGGGCCGCGTGCCCAAAATTCAACTAAAACCTACTTTTATATAGCAAAGTGCCAACACAAAATGCCACAACAGTGGTTTGATTAAGAAATTAATATTTTAGTTGCGTGCCGGCTGAAGAGGCTCTGCGTGCCGCCTGTGGCACGCGTGGCATAGGTTCGCTATCACTGATTTTGGACGGTAAGTGGACTATTTCGTTTAAATGTTATCAGGTAGGTGAATATTGAGTTCAAAGGTCATGGAGATGATGTGAATTTAGCTTCAGAGGTCATCATGCTTTAAAAATATTGGTTCAAAAGTATTAGATAATGCCATGTTGTCAAATCGCTTGTTGTCAGTTGGTCACAATCAGTGACCAGTGGTGAATATTACACACAAGGGAATGTCCATGGAATAAGATGAGGGTGTGGAGTCATTTAAGTCAATTTGTATTTTTAACCCTTCGATAACTTAAATCAGCAGGGGGTGGGGCTGGGAGAAATAGCACTTTACTCTAACCGGCCACTGACATTTTTTAAATGAAAAAATACATATCCTGTTGGAAAGAGAACCGTTCGGTGGGATAACTGCACTGTGAATCCACGCAATTCAAGTCAACACACGCGATATCTTGTTAGTATAATGTGTAAACCTGTACTACTGCCAAAGTTCAAATCAGCGTTCACATCTCTGGTGTTGATCGGCCCGAAGATGCCAGGAGGCATTCAATTTTAAAACTTGTTTTTCAAGTTCGACAAATCACGGGAATGCGACAGTATCCACTACCGCCTGCCCTCCCCTTCATAACACTTGACACCAAACCGCCAGAAGCTGCATTTAAAAAATGTAAGAGAGATGAATGCAGTGATGTTATATTAAAGGACAATATTGCCTGCAATCTACGTTAATTATGACGACCTTTCTAACAACACAGGGATCTCAACATTACAATTTAATTTTTAGCAAACAACAATCGCGGATTTTAATTATATCTCAAGAGATTTTAACCAATTACCTCTTTCTTGACATTTGAAGAGGGTGGCCCAGTGTGTAACAAGTATGAAGGATCTTGTTAGTCACATTGAAGTGTGTTTTTTTTTTGTTGTAATTATTAAAATGGTAATTGTCTTGACCGAGTAACAATACTGTGGACCTCCTAAGTTTTGGTAGCTATTTGTCCAAAGTACAGAAAATATGATATTGGGGGAAAGTGCAATCAGGGTGGGTAGAAAGCAATTCAAGAAACTAACCAACAATAATTTTAGTTCGACTTGACGCTTACAGTCCGCTAGTAAATTAAATTGAAAATAAATGCTACATGTTATTTAACGTATTTACTCGCATACAAGCCTACATCGCATACAAGCCGACCGCCTAAAATTGCTTCAAAATTACATTTTTTTCCTCTCCAAACTCCGCATGTACGGATTATAAGCCGACCATAGAATTGTCTAATTTGACTACATAATTATGTTTCATAGAAATTTGTTACTGTAAAGATGTAAAATGTTTACTTTTATGTTACGTACCAGTTTGTTTACCTTTTGGAATGACATAAAAATGTGTTCTGCTCTTTCCACATTGTTTGCTATAATAATATCTCAACTGATGTTTAATGAAGTATATATTTAGAAAAAAAAAAAAAGAAATATTTTAGTGTCTGTCCTTGTGTCCATTTTGTTTCATGCGCATATAAACCGACCCCTTAATTTCAGCTTTGTATTTTATAGTTCTAAGCTCGGCTTTTATGCGAGTATATGCGGTATAATTTTATGCCGACACTTCTACTTCATGTTTTCTCGTAGTTGAATGAATTTAAGGGTAAACAGCCCCGTATATTGGACACGTAAGCCAATTAAGAGAGCTACTCTTGGAAAAGGGTGGGAGGGGGTGGTCAATCTCACAACCAAAGTCCTATGACAACAGCCCTAACGGCCAAGGGATGTGATATCATTCGTCATTAACGCCAAAGTTAAAGTTGTGTGGTAATAATAATTGATAGGTTAAAAATGGAGTCTATATTTCTTCATACATTAAGTACGAATTTGTCCGCGTTACTGATTGACCATGATGGGCCAAGAGTTTTTATGTATATTTTGTTACAGCCAGCAGTTGAAGAAATTATAGTCGTGCACCGTATCAATCATTTTAGTTTAAAGATGATACTTGAGTTTTCTCGAGCCCCGGGCCATGATGATTAAAAAAAAAACAAATTATGCATTTATCTTGACGTCGAAAATTTGAAAAACGACGGCATTTACAATCCAGCCAGGATAGCTTTGGGTCGCAGATCTACTTAAAACTTATACTACAGAATAGAAATGGGTGACTGAACTGTTGCACTTAGTTGGATTTTTTCCCCCTTAATTTTCACCACATACCACCTCGACTCACCGGGGGGGGGGGGAGGTGAATTCTATGGAATTCCACACCACATAAACAAACAACTGGGCTTGATATAAGCGGAAGATCCAATCCCAGGGATGGTCGCTTCAGACAAACACACTAAATTTAGCTTATCCTCGATACTTTCATTTACACTATCTCCTTACATTTCAAACTGTCAAGTCATTTTTGTGTAACCTTTATGCTGAATAGCCAAATTTAGAAAAAAGGAGGAAGTTCGGGGGCAATGTTGGAAGGGAGAGAGAAAAAAAACACACCAAAAACTGCTACATAGCACAGAGGTCGACTAGATTCAGTTTTCATCTACCTCTGTTGGTTCTGTTGAGTTCAAGTCAATATTTGAAGACGATGGCAAGCTGGCCAAACCTTGGGCTTCCAATTAGTCAAAATGCCGAGCTGTCCTGTTTCCCCCTGGTCGTCATAAGCAGGGCGAAAGGCCAAAAAGCGCGTCCCGCGTGCACTATAGACGCCTGCGATTGGCGGAAGCACGTTCAAGAAACTGACACGTGGGTGTCTGCTGTGTGAGTGCGCACCTCAGGGACAAATGTCACACAGGTACTTGAAACATTTCCCTTTGACAGTTCTTTGGAAGAACGGACTGCATTTAAAAAAAAAAAAATCAGCTTCAAGGGTTGCGTCGAGCGTGAAAAGGATAAAAATGACATTGTAAGGGTTTGTGGGGCTGTCATTTTGTACTCTCAACCCGCCCCTGTTTGGAACTGAAATCTAGTAAAAATAGTTCACATTTTTTCTTGGATAATCTGAGTATCTGATAGAAGCTATATTATAGGTTTAAACCCAATGGCAACGTATTGCTCAAGGTTTTCTGACTAAAATAATATGTCGAAACCTATTAATAGGTTGTTTTTGCTTTAAGCAAATTGCATGTAAGGTTTGGAGGAAAAAAATCCAGGATGCAAGGTATTACTCGATAAGATCCAGCATAATTTATGGTCACGACTTCATTAGACAACGTGTACAAGAATATATATATGTAGAGAGAGAGAGAGAGAGAGAGAGAGAGATTACTTAGATTAGATAGATTAGATAGATAGATAGATAGATAGATAGATAGATAGATAGATAGATAGATAGATAGATAGATAGATAGATAGATAGATAGATTAATGTATGTCTGGTGAGCATGACAGAAACGTAATGATTCATAAAAATGTTAAGCGTTGACATTGACCAAATGTGACTTTTTAAAAATAAAAAAACTTTTTTTTTTGGGTATGATGACGTGTTACTCTGCAAATCAAATTGATCCTACCAAACTTGTTAGCTCAAAGTCAAAGAAATTTAGCTTCATGTCCAAAACACTATTATATAAAAATAGATTCCCCACCCAACACTAACGCGGCTGTAGTACCTGATAAGAAAAGTTTCAAAATAGAAAGTCGTTGAAATGTGTTGTTTATGATGAGTTGTCAAGTGTTCAGACGGGTACCTGAATGCAACACGACGTCAACTAGGTTACGTACTGGAACCAGAGATAAGAAATCCACCTGCCCGGCATACACCTCGGGTCTGCCCTCCTACGATACCCAGCTATTTCTTAAACGCCAATCCATTGAAGCTAATTAATGGTAAGGCCTTAAAAAGTTAGATTTAGACACCCCCCCCACACACACAAAATACGCCTTAGATAACCAGAAAGTAATCTCGACTTGCTGTTCTTTTAATCACTAAGCCCCACCCATATAGAAAAAATAAGGCACTAACTTTTTAAGGAACCCACACTATAAATTACACAGTATTTTTTAAAATCACATTGCATTTTGTAATAATTTGTATTGTTTTTTTTTTTTACTACACGTGTGTCATCCCCTCGTCAACTCCGATTTTTCTCTTTTCTTACCTAATTTTGACCCCCCCCCCCCACACCCAGTAACAATACAATTAATTGTAAAGAGAGACTGTAAAAATAACATCATTGGACTGTGATTTAGTTAATATATGGTTTCATGTCATCTAATGGCATGTTTTTTCTTATTAAGGTAAATGCTAATTGAGTAAAAACTACTTTGAGGTACAGCTGTTTTTACATTAAGTCTTACATTTTAGTGACTAAAGCATTATAATCTTCCATTAAAAACAGACACTAATACATCATTTTAAACTTAACAACAAATGAGATTGAAATGGCCTAGCATTTAATGTTCTACGAAACAGGCAACATGATTCTAATTCTAGAGAAAGTTAAAAGTCTACCACAAAGCAATCATTGTAAGTAAAAAAACAACACCCTCCCAAACAATTTCATACTAAGCCCAAATAATTGTATGACTCATCAGTGACCAGGTCATATTAAACATTACATTTTGTGCTTTGACAATCTCAACCAACCGCTTCCTTTTATTTTAGGCAGCTACTGGCATTAAAACTGAAACCGTCAAAAACAGAGTTTTAAGGAGAAAAGTTAAACAATGTTCTACTAATGGTAGGCACTGTGTGAAGAATACTGAAGCCAAATAATCATTCTTCCAGGCATAAAGAAAAACATTTTTTTAAAAAGAATTATTGAAAAACTATTATCTATTATGTACTAAAATCTCATGTGAGAATAATTCTTGCTACACGTAAACAATTTTTTTGAAAAATTAAATAAATTGCCTTATATATCCATGAAAATAAAAATTAAAACATAAAAATTCACGTTTAGGTAAGTTAAAAAGTAAAAAAGGAAAAAAAACATTTCATTCATTTGTATAAAGCCAATAAGTAGTTTTATTATACAATATTAGAAAACAATGCTTTAAATTTCTGAACTAAGAAATATTTTTGGGGCTTCAGTTTTTTCCTAAAAGTAGTATGGCAAAATAATGAACTGCATGGGACATGAAATTCCGATTTTTAAAAAGTCAGGAGCAGGATTAACCCAGTTCATCAAGACCAATTAAAAAAAATTAGGACAAGTGAAAATCATTCAGGAGGGATGAAAAAAAAATATTTAGTAAAATACTGGAAAAGAGCTGAGATAAAAGAAACAAAGACCAATAAAAAATGACAGGGCATAATTCCAAGTCAACACTCCATAATACTGGATAAACACAGGGACAAAGTGTTCCTTCCCATTGAATGTTTCATCAAAAGACATCAAACACCTGACCACTATGCTGATAAACAAATGTATGAGCAAAGCAATTATGGTACAATTGTCAAAGAATTGTAGTGAACAGACTCCAAGTAAAAGAAATATGAAAAGAATCAGCTGAAACTCCATTTCATATGATCGATCAATCACCAACATCCAACCAAAATTAGGTGCTATTTAACACCGATCTGTTTCTTCTGTTCTGCAGACATCGACAAAAGCACGCCATGATGGTTGCCATGGTATTGAGCATCAACAAATCAATGATGTTTGAAGAAAGAAAAAATGGTCCCAGGTTTGTATCAGCCAAGATATAAAAAATCAAAGAACTCCAAGCCTACTGAGACAGAATGATGTGAACCGTTACAAACATCAATACCATATTATATGTAGAACTTACACCACTTAGAACACATCAACTGACAGCAACATGAAAAAAACAAGTACAATACACTTGTAATGAACATTTATTTGAATAATTAAAACGTTTTCTATTTAAGATAAGCGCAGGACGCAATACTCATCTGCATAGCAGCAGCGTTCGTAACAGATAACATAATAGTCTACAGATAATTACTAACTATTTTTATGTGTGTAATTTTAAAGTTCCTATGTAGATTTATCAAACATTTTCCAGCAAGTACATACTTTGTATTTATTAAAAGATAACTTAATAACACACAACTTCTTTGGTCTCATCAAGAAAGGAAAATAAGAAAATACAAAAAATATTTTGAACAATAAATAATTGTTATTTAATTTATTATTAATTATTTTATTTACAGAACGTAATATGCCTGTAAAGCAATCTTTATTGTATTTAATTTTAATCCAAATAGTTTTAAAATATGTTCTTGAGCTACAATAAAAAAATTGCACTTGTGACATGTTTTTTTTAGATATTGTGGTGTAAAAGTGATAATAAATTATTTGAATAAATTACGGTAGTATCATTCTTTCTCATAAAAACAGTTATCATCTCATTTTGGTTTCATTTGCATGGAAAATGTGAAAATCTAACTATATTTTTAACTCATGATTTTAAACACCTTTATATGTTAAAATTGTTTCTGTAACTAAAAATTTACCAATAACTTAGCATACATTTTTTTCCATTATTTTGTTGTGATTAAATGCAATCCAAGTGTTTTGCAATATATTTAATTGTGTTTTGCAATATATATTGAATTTGGTTTTCCTAAGTAATACATTGTAAAAAAATATTATTGATTGGTTTGGTGGCCAATAAAAATGGAATGACATCTACAAGAAAGGTTTCATAAGAGGTATTTTCTTTCTTATCTCAGGCTTTTCTTTAAATCAATTATATGTATTTAGCACTGTTGCTAAGCAACATCAAACACTATTATTTTGACAGATGGTATCGTCAATAGACAAAAGTTATTTCGTTTAACTTCTCCAGATCATTACTATATTACAGAATAACCATTCTTGCAAGTAAAAGCACAGTGACCTTTTGAATCACTTTTTCAGTATTGGAATATTAAAATAATGTAAAGTAAAGTAATAAATTTTGACTGAATAATGTTTTTATAATTAAAATATTAAATGAGTAATATTTTCTACATCCCAGCTATAATAATTTGTTGGAATAAAATGAGCCCAGTAGTTCAGAGTTTTAGATTAAGCAAGGGAGGCAAATGAGAAGTTTAAAAAAATATATATTTTACCTCATGACATAAAAAGAAAGTGTTTCAAAACCAGGAGAAGCAATTGATGATAATAATAGTAATAAGTTTAAGCTATGGCAGATTAAGGGGTGGGGGTGGATTGAACGGGCTAAAGCCAGGGGGCCTCGATGGTTTTGGGGCCCCCAAACATTTTACATTTTATAATAAAAGTGTACAAATGTTTGTACGAACCTTTGAAAATATCATAAATTTAAAAAATTAAGAGAACATATTATAAAATATTGTATATATTTTTAAAATTTACCAATTTTGGTAAGCTCTGCTGGCCGTGTGGAAGAGTATAGGCTTGTGGTGCAAGCAATTTCGGGATCGATTCCCAGTGGTGTAATATTTTTTTTTCTTTTTACTCTCAATTTTAGTATATTGGCAAACACTTCAAACAGTTTTTTTTTTTCATGAATAATATTTTTGATTGGAAAAGCCATTCCCATAGTACAGACAAAGTATCAGCAAGGGACCAATGGACAATTTAGTTACAGTCTCATATTAGTTTCTAGCAATAATTTTATTTAAAGGGACGCTGTCTGGATAGGGCCCCCATTTGATTGCAGCCAGGGGCCCCGTGCAGTCTTAATCTGCCCCTAGATTTAAGTGAAGGAGTAGATAAAAAAGATATTGCAAAAGATTTGGATGTTGAGGTTTGATTTTCAGAATTCCAGATATTGATATAATTTTAAGAATACAAAGCAAAATAAAAATGAATACAACGGATATGTTTGATAAAGTTAAAGCTAAGGTGACCATTTTTACTATTCCTTAATGAAAAAATTATTTTTACTAATAATCAGGGGAGTGGACGCGAGATAACTTTAGGCTATGCCTTTTTCACATTCACATAGTCATAGCAAAAAAATTATTTACTTTCCTGATTTTATTATTTTAAAATTATTTTGAATATCTTGATTTGACAAAAATGGTCACTTTAGATTAGTTTAGCTTAGATAAATTCAACTCTTCGGACATTAAGGAAATATAAATATTTGGGGTTGAACAGGTGAATCCCTACCTGTCTTTTTTTGCGAAATTGAAGGAAAGCTTCCTGTAGATTTCTCTTTGCTTGTGTCGGAATTTCATTAACTTCAACTTTATCAGACCTTTTGTCAAATCCAATTTCAAAGAGTACTGGATAATTTCCTGTTCTAGGTGATTTAATTTCTTGAAATGTAGGACAGGTTAATGGCACAATAGAGCTGGGCGGAGGAAGCATTTCCTCATTTAAATCAGTATTTTCAAGACGCGGTGAAGTGTCTTGGCACTCTTGGACTTGAATTTTATTGACTTTATCATGACACGCAACACTACTTTCTCGTTCGATATCAATGCCAATCAAAAATAAGTTAAATTCATTGTTATATGATGTAACTATTTCTCTAGTTAAGAAATGCGTTGCATCATTGTCTTTGACAATCGGGTTCAGGGGTGTAGGTGTAACAAAATTAGATAACTCTAACGGCGAATCGATGCAGTCCGCCATTTTGGATTGTCGATGGCAGCATAGACCGTGGGATTGAACCACCACAACTGGTCGTCCAGCCCTCTTTCTTCAATTTCAATCATACAGATTCGTACGTTCGTATCGATTTTTTCAATATAAAAATACCCCCTTAATGGCGCAATCAATTTTAAGCTAGGCATGGTGTTTACACGACATAGGGAATGACTGAGTTTCTGTTTTCAAGCGGAGCGCCCTTGGCGATGGCAAAACATGGAAGTTATGCATTAATATAGATTATGAGATCTGATTGGTTGTAAGAAAAATCAATGATCCAATGACAAATCATGGAACAAACGGTTCAATGATAATTCATTTTTTTTAAAAGTGAGAGTTGAAGCATGGGAGGTAACTGGGTTTTAAAAAATAAAACATAATTGACTAATGATTATCTTTCCGGTTTGTGCTCCCAATAATTTATGATTTGTTATGGATTCAAATCGATAACAAATTGATGGCCAACACTGAATTTTTCTTTCTTAAAAAGTCAAATAATTTCTGCAAAGTAGACTAGTAATAAAAAGAGTTACATGGTTGATTTTTTAAAAAAATTTCTAAAGGAAAAGAAAATTATTATTATTATTACTTGTATTTTAAATATGAAAAATACTAGTAACTTTTGACTTTTCTACTCTGGAACCTCCGTAACTGGCATAACGCACCATCGTATACAGAGGGGGTCACACAATGGTGAATATGTGTGAGGAGGAGAAGTGTGTTTAAGAACTGTGACGTCACATAAAAAATGTTCACCTTGAAATAAAAGTTAACTTAAATATTTGATTGCTTAAAATCTATTTGATAACGTTTTATTTGGATTCACGGAAGTTAAGATATGAATCAATCATTTGAAAAAAATATATATTCTTTTAAATTCAACTTTTTATAAATGTGGTACATTTAGGCGTTGAGCTGTTTAAAAATTGAAAAGACGAAGTGGTATTTAAAATTATTTAATTTAAAAAAAAAAAAATATTTTTTAAAAAGGGATACAGCGGATAAATTAATAAAATCCCTTATACCTGAAAAATAAATATTATTAAAAAATTAAGCAAAATCTATTTTTTTCACACTTAGGAACAATTTTTTCCCCTCCATGATACGTTTATTTTCAATGTTAGATCCCAGGCGTCTCCTGTCCTCATCACAAACCTGGTGGGAAGGTCATTTATGACATGGATAAAATCAAACACTATTGCACTTAAACAACACATCTCCAGTCGGTTGCCACTCCCCTGCAACCACCCAGTTACAGAAACACTCGCCAAGTAGTCATGGCAACAAGTGAAGTGTCCTCTTCAATACCACAGAAATAGATGTTAAATACAAATTGATCGATAGATCGATTTCGGGCCCTTTATATTTAAAAAAAAGAAAAGGATCTCCCTCTGACAGTATCGAGATCACGAAAGTCTTTGAGTACACACAGCTGACCAAGCATATGACGTCATGAAGTTCAACTGAGGAAACAGCCATAAGTGATGGGGAATGTGTGAATTGTACTCCGCTGGTATGGAACTCATGTAGGCAAGAAGCATGGATCTTAGATGAGAAAGACAGTCACTAGACAATAAGCGCCTTAAAGAAACCATCGTCTTCATGAAGATCAAAACAAAAATACACCCGTCCATCGCTAGTTTGCAACACTTGGGCCAGGTTAACATCATGAAACACCCATTTAAATATTACAACTTATCGATATTAACAGGGATAAGAAACAAGAACATTCGAAAAATATTAATACTTAAAATTATTTATGACAACACTGATCAAGTGTGATAACTTTTATAACCGGTATACTTCCAAGTGGTAATATACTGTTGGGGCATCGTCATCAATGCGTTGCGAGAGACATCCCTGGTGAGGCGAGAGAGACATTCCAGGTGAGGTGAGAGAGACATACCAGGTTAGTTGAGAGAGACATCCCTGGTGAGGCGAGAGAGAAATTCCAGGTGAGGCGAGTGAGACATACCAGGTGAGTTGAGAGAGACATTCCTGGTGAGGCGAGAGAGAAAGTCCAGGTGAGGCGAGAGAGACATACCAGGTGAGTTGAGAGAGACATCACTGGTGAGGCGAGAGAGAAATTCCAGGTGAGGCGAGAGAGAAAGAGTTGTGGTTAGTGAATATTCCACAGCTATTTTTATGTGGCTGCCCATATCAACACAGACTTACTCAAATTACCAATTCACCAACTTTTAAATCTTTATATTTATAAAGTCTATACAGTGGCGTCACTAGGAGCGTGCGGTGGAGTCGGGTCGCCATGGGTGACACCATTTGGGGGGAGGAGGATGACACCAAAATGTAAAATTCTGTATGCTCCCGTTATGTGGCACTGGAAAACTCGGAGTAGCTCTATGGGTTAGACCGTGAGGGGTTGACGACATGATCTACCACCCCGGTAGATATCAACCTTAGTGACACCTCTGAGTCTATGTATAGTCTATTGTTTTGAGCGTCGATTGGGGTGAGAAAGAAATGTCAAACATTGGATTCTCTGATGTGGTCGTGTTTTTTTTTTTTTTTAAAGAGAAGACTTTATTAACAGCATTGCAATCCTATCACTGTAAGAAATAAATCTATTTAGGCTCTTGGTGGTCACAAGAAACAATCATAAGTTTGGTTAATCAATTAGACTGTCCATTAATTTGGTGGTCACAAGAAACAATCACAAGTTTTGTTAATCAATTAGACTGTCCATTAATTTGGTGGTCACAAGAAACAATCACAAGTTTTGTTAATCAATTAGACTGTCCATTAATTTGCGCGTGAACACCAAACTGCTAATTGTCGTTTTGGTCATCTCTGTGTGTCGTCATAGTTTGTCTTCGCTGTTGGTCACATGATCAATTGAATGGTCATACCTGAGTTTTGTCAACCTGGCGTCTGCATTGCTCACTGACAATAGTAAGGGACCGTACATAAATGACATCACGCACCTAAGAGGGGTGTTTAAGAAATGTGACGTCACATCAAAATGCGCAGCTTGAATTAAAAGTTTAACTTAAACATTCGATTGCTTACAATTTCTTTAATAAAGTTTTACATGGCTTCACGCGTGTTGCGTACGATATTATAGTGCAGTCTGACACTAAATACATACTTAAATGAAAAGAAGAGTGATATGAAACAAGTTCATAGAAAATATGACTTTTATAGGGGGGGTATAGTGACGCCATTTTGATAGTGGGTGGGGGTACCTAAGTTTTTCTGACGTTTGGGGAAGGGGTGAACAACGTCCCCAATGTGTGACGCCATTTGTTGACGGCCCCTAAAAGGTGGTGGGTACGATAAGGTAGTTTAAAGCGCTAGCAAGGCAAGAATGTAAACATCTCTTATTAATTGATGAACATAAATGATACAATGAGGCTTATGATTGTTAAAGTAGTTTTTTTTAAAAAAAGTATTTCAATTAAAGGAGAACCATAACTTAACAATAGATAAGTGGATTTTTAAAAAAAAATAATTGATACTAAATTTTCTGCACTCATAATTTAAAGAAAGAAGGGGGGACAAAAATAGTTTCATGAATTTCCAATTTAAAAAAATAAATAAATAAAACAAAACAATAAGTTATCGTCTGCATTGACTTCGATTATCTTCACCACAAAATTTAGACCATATTTATAAATCTAATCTACAGTTGTGATCCCTAATTGTGTCTAAATTGAGTTTATTCTTTTCTAATTGTTAAAGTCTTCAAACTTTTCTTTCAACACAGAGTCGGTTTTTTAAATTATATTCTTAATCGTGATTATTCTGTCTGTGTTATTATCAACGACTAACGCTACATAAGCCACTAGTCAAGCAAGCATGATATATAATATATATATACAGAGAGAAACCAGAGACAAACTTTGTTACATGAAGACATTGAAAGAATATCAATTTTATATATTTTTATGTGTTCCAATATCAACAAAGATTTAACTATGAACTTCGTCAACATGTTAAAATGCCTCTACATATGTAGCGACTTGCGATTAAATATTTTTTTAAAAATGTTAACAGTGAATTATGAAATTCTCAAACCAAAAAATCAGCAAACGTTTTGTTTGATATATAGTAAATGTTGATAGTTAAAATACAAACACATTATCAATAATAATGAATCTTACATTTTTGGTTTCTTAACACAAGAGTAACTTGAGAAATCATCACCTGTTTATATTGTTTATCTCGTTGTCAATAACATAGTTTGTCTCTGATGATTGAGGAAATATAAAGCAACTCATTCTAAAAATGAGAGAAAATGGATTACCGTAACATTGATTGGAATACTCTCACCAAGAAAAGGTCAGGCGCTGAAAAAAATATTTTTAATCGCTTTTTGAATTTGTGGAAAAGTTGGTTTAGATTTAAAAGATTTGATGAAATAAAGATAATGACAAGAGATGTTGGAAGTTACGGGAATAAAGACTGGGCCAAGGAAAAACTTGCGAACACAAATTTTGATCAAGGGATATGGAAATAAAAGTATTAAGATCAGGGTGATAATGGACTTAGGACTATAGGGCCGACCTCAGGACATTGCAACCTATGCAGCAAAGGTGTGCCCCGCAATTTTCTAATAGAAAATCTTAATCTTCCATTATTATCCTAATGCCATCCCATACTGTGCCCCGCTGCAGTCTACTTCACATATACCAGTCCATCTCGGCTCAGAGAATTTAATTTTAAGGACGTTTGGACCAGAAACATTGGACGTAAAGAGGTTTGGGCCAGAGATATTGGACATAAAGAGGTTTGGACTAAAACACGTACGTAAAGAGGTTTGGACCAGAGATATTGGACGTAAAAAGGTTTGGATCAGAGATATTGGGCGTAAAGAGGTTTGGACCAGAGATATTGGACGTAAAGAGGTTTGGACCAGAGATATTGGACGTAAAGAGGTTTGGACCATAGATATTGGATGCAAAGAGGTTAGGACCAGAGATATTGGACGTTAAGAGGTTTGGACCAGAGATATTGAACAAAAAGAGCTTTTGACCAGAGATATTGGACGTAAAGAGGTTTGGACCAGATATATTGGACGTAAAGAGGTTTGGACCAGAGATATTGAACGTAAAGAGGTTTTGACCAGAGATATTGGACGTAAAGAGGTTTGGACCAGAGACATTGGATACAAAAAGGTTTGGACCAGAGATATTGGATGTAAAGATGTTTTTTACCAGAGATATTGGACGTAAAGAGGTTTGGACCAGAGATATTGGACGAAAAGAGGTTTGGGCCAGAGATATTGGACGTAAAGAGGTTTGGACCAGAGATATTGGACGTAAAGAGGTTTGGACCAGAGATATAGGACGTAAAGAGGTTTGAACCTGAGATATTGGGCGTAAAGAGGTTTGGACCAGAGATATTTGATGCAAAAAGGTTTGGACCAGAGATATTGGATGTAAAGAGGTTTTTTACCAGAGATATTGGACGTAAAGAGGTTTGGGCCAGAGATATTGGACGGATAGAGATTTGGACCAGAGATATTGGACGTAAAGAGGTTAGGACCAGAGATATTGGACATAAAAAGGTTTGGATCAGAGATATTGGACGTAAAGAGGTTTGGACCAGAGATATTGAACGTAAAGAGGTTTTGACCAGAGATATTGGACGTAAAGAGTAAAGAGGTTTGGACCAGAGATATTGAACGTAAAGAGGTTTTGACCAGAGATATTGGACGTAAAGAGGTTTGGACCAGAGACATTGAATGCAAAAAGGTTTGGCCGAGAGATATTGGACGTAAAGATGTTTTTTACCAGGTATATTGGACGTAAAGAGGTTTGGACCAGAGATATTGGACGAAAAGAGGTTTGGGCCAGAGATATTGGACGGATAGAGATTTGGAACAGAGATATTGGACGTAAAGAGGTTTGGACCAGAGATATTGGACGTAAAGAGGTTTGGACCAGAGATATTGGACGTAAAGAGGTTTGGACCAGAGATATTGGATGCAAAGATGTTTGGACCAAAGATATTGGACATAAAGATGTTTGGACCAGAGATATTGAACGAAAAGAGGTTTTGACCAGAGATATTGCACGTAAAGAGGTTTGGACCAGATATGTTGGACGTAAAGCGTTTTGGACCAGAGATATTGAACGTAAAGAGGTTTTGACCAGAGATATTGGACGTAAAGAGGTTTGGACCAGAGATATTGGACGTAAAGAGGTTTGGACCAGAGATATTGGACGTAAAGATGTTTGGACCAGAGATATTGCACGTAAAGAGGTTTGGACCAGAGATATTGGATGCAAAGGGGTTTGGGCCAGATATATTGGACGGATAGAGAGTTTGACCAGAGATATTGGACCTAAAGAGGTTTGGACCAGAGATATTGGACGTAAAGAGGTTTGGACCAGAGATATTGAACGTAAAGAGGTTTGGGCCAGAGATATTGGACGTAAAGAGGTTTTGGGCAGAGATATTGGCTTGAAGCACGTTTAGGCTAAAATCTGATTATTCCGGCCATAGGTGATGGCTTCAAATACATTTAGCCAAAACTTTTATCCCATATAGTCTTCAAAATATCCTGTTTGCATTAATGCATGGTGACTTCGACATTTGTAATTGTCACTTGTTCAAAGGGATTTTTCTTATTCATAAATAATGTACAATCCCCACAACCTCAACCATAGGGGACGTAACTGACAAAATAAATCTAAGTGAAGAACTCACCAAAGTGAATCAAAGTACGTACTTCCTTCCAACAGCAGCTCCTGTGATGTATGGTGATCTAAATGAAGAAAAGTAAAAGCAGTTTTGTAACTAAATAATAAACCATCAAAGGAGAATATTGGAAATATAAGTAAGTGTATTTTTTGGGAAAATATAAGTTATTATCTAAATACAGACTTTAACATGGGAAAATAGCATTGGCATAATTTTTTAAACGTAAATAAAAGTATATACGTACTAAATACAGTGACGGATTTAGCTTTTTCTGCGTGGGGGGGGGGGG
>MUZC01000213.1:915532-935070 GCA_002072015.1 Radix auricularia
GGGGGGGCCAGGAGAATTTCAGGGGGGCGCCGCAAAATTTTACTAATATCAGAGCATTGAGTAAATGCTAAGGCTGTTAAACATTAATTTAAATTTAATTGATAACTTTTGAAAGAATAACGATTAATTAATCGTTAATTTCGATTAAGGCCAAAAATTTTAATTTATGATGTCATAAGTAACACTTACTTCACGTTCTTGGTTAAAATCTAAATAACGCAGGCATGTCTCCTCTATATATTCCTTTTAACCAACTACGCAAAAAGACAAGTGTGTTGACTTTATTAGGTTAATATGATGAGCGGATCTAATTGACAATATAACCAGCCGAGTTGAACAATCATTCACATGGTACTGAGGAAACTCAAACTGGTATGCTCAAAACTGTCTTGACAAGGAATGATATTATCGGATATCGGTGTTCATTATTTTTCCACCATTGTACAGGATTAATGGATTCAATAACTTACATCTCCATTTTGTAACGCAGTAATTCACCAGAAGAGCTGTCACCATTTCAAAGCTGTCTCAGAGTCAAACTCCATTACTGACATTAGCTTAATACGCTTTCAATTGGTTTGATAAGTAGGCGAACTTTATCAACATTTTGAACATGCCGTCAGTCAATATTTTAAAACCAAAATGTTCGTGTAATCTTCAAGAAATTTATTATTTATCAGCCGCTATTTTTTTTTTTAATCGATCATCTATTTATTTTAGAAGTGTATCCAAGACAGTGAAGTACGTTTCAGATTTAAAACTGTTAGTTGGATCATTAGCTCTTTCATCTCTACTAAGTTTACCTGCCCTACTTTTATTTTCTGCGATTCGCGTTTCTTTAAATTTTGTTTTTAACATCTAGTTTCCAACAATTTTCGTTAATAAATGATTAGATATCTACTTTCCGAATTTTAAAAAGCTTGATCGCTTCTCATTTAAACAAACTTATTTCTTCCAACATCGATCAATCGTTTTGCAATAACATTGTCAATACTCTTTAGCTGCAAGTGGTTTGATAACATGAAAATATCAACCAACTTTTGTACAAATAGCATAAAAAACAACAAAAGAATACTTTGTTATTAAAGCAGATTGTCCAATGGCTTCTGCTCTGACACTTCCTTTATGTTGTGTTGATGCCCTTGAATTTATATATTCTAGAGTGGCTAGAAAAGCAGAGAATGATCCAATAACTGCATCAACTGAAGCTTACTTACGGCCTACGGCTTGCCCATCTTTGTATCAGAAAGTCATTTCAGTTCAGAGTATCTACTGTTGATTCATATTGAGATTTATGATGTTTTTTAAGAGTATGTAGACGTGGTAAACTACACGTAAATAATACATACAGCCTTTCAGCTATGCCAAAAACAGCTGTATACAACACTGTTTACAGACATTGCTTCGATGGTGACGAAATTTAAAACATGGGCACAGCAATGAACATAGATGGCATTTTGTGAGAGTTTGAAGGCCACTCTTAATTCCAGACATCACAGATGCACCATCATATGCCTTTCCTCCTCAGATTGTGATATCGCTGTTTCGTTTTTGTAATGTGTAGTTCCGTTAGAATCTTCTCAGCAAATGCGGATGCAGCATTGCTGTTTACAAAAGTATAAAAGCCTATAAATCTTTCCCTAACATTTCCCGATTTTAAAACTGAACGTAAAGTGACATCTTATCAAATTTAGATATATCAATGGTTTAATCGATAATTACAGAAAAGAAATGTGAAGACTTAACTTTATTATCAATTACTGCCCATATTTCAGATGCAAATGATTGAATTAAATCAATGTGCACATCATGACTTAAATAAATTTCATTTTTCTTTTAAACTCTAGATGACTGTCCAAATTGGAATCATAGTTGGCTAATAAACTTAAGATTTAACAAATATTTCAAGTATTTCTACAACTACCATCACTAAAGTCTCAAGCAAGAATTTTCTCTGTGTACTCTAAATGGCAAACCTTGTTTTGTTAAGAATCAAGAAAAACGTCACGTCTATCATTCGTTTCAATATTTTTCTATTCTTTTTCCACTTAGCGACGCTCCTGACTGACCAAACCAGATTTTACAGTTTGGAATACGATATTTAGCAAGCCAATATAGTCGTATTGGAGTTTAGTGTTGATTAAAATTTTCGTGTTTAGCAATCTTTTTTCTGCTCTAGTTACACCTTTTTAGTATTCATGACGGCGTCTCAGGGGGGGGGGCGCCATTTTAGATCCAACTGGGGCGTGGGGGGGGCGACCCGCCCCCCCTGCCCTATAGCTAAATCCGCCACTGACTAAATACTTACACTTACAATATTACTCTTTCTTACTAAGGTGTAGAATCTAACTACAGATTAAGAATTTCAAACAATAGTAAAGTACGTCATTATTATCAGTACCAAGTGTAATCTTTTCATACTTCGTATTCGTTTAATCTTGCGACACAATTTAACGAACTGGGATTAAATCCATCGCAGACTTGAGGTATTATTATTACGTAAAACATCACCATAAAGTTAAACACCGGATATGGGTAGTTAAGCTCGAGGTGTTTATTTTCTCATGAAATAATGCGTTTCACGTGTGTGTGTGTGTTAAATGATGTAACACTAAACTCCTTGCACACCACATTGGCAACTGCACTTACAATAATATTCTTTTAGACGTCCGTTTGCTAAATGACCACTTACAGTTGACCAAAAACTTGTGCTCACTAGTTTTAAACACTGTGATTGAACACTGTTATAGTGACTAGACGGTGTTCTTGTGCGGTGCCTCTCTGTGTTTAAAGGGACGTGACATTGAGGGGATGGGGAGGGGGATCGTACCGCCCGTATGACCCTAAAGCTGGTCTCAGGTATAAAAGGTTGCCGTAGAAAGGTTTCAATGAAAGACTTTGTGTCGTGTGGACGATGTTACTGGAGTGCTGTTCGGTGAATAGAAATTTTCCCGTAAATGTAGCAGCGGAAATATGGCTGGAGGCGGGACCATCTTTCAGAGGGACAAAGGGTGGAACTCTGTATAAGATTCTGGTCCTGGTAGGATGTGGACAGAAAGGCGGAATGTACAGGAAAAATGTGGATGGAGAGATGAATGTACAGGTAGATTGTGGATGGACAGACGGAATGTGCAGGTAGAATGTGGATGGACAGACGGAATGTACAGGTAGAATGTGGGTGGACAGACGGAATTTACAGGTAGAATGTGGGTGGACAGACGGAATGTACAGGTAGAATGTGGATGGACAGACGGAATGTACAGGTAGAATGTGGGTGGACAGACGGAATGTACAGGTAGAATGTGGGTGGACAGACGGAATGTACAGGTAGAATGTGGATGGACAGACGGAATGTACAGGTAGAATGTGGATGTAGAGACGGAATGTACAGGTAGAATGTGAAAGTAGAGACGGAATGTACAGGTAGAATGTGGATGTAGAGATGAATGTACAGGTAGAGTGTGGATGGAGAGGCGGAATGTGCAGGTAGAATGTGGATGGACAGACGGAATGTACAGGTAGAATGTGGATGGACAGATGGAATGTACAGGTAGAATGTGGATGTAGAGACGGAATGTACAGGTAGAATGTGGATGGACAGACGGAATGTACAGGTAGAATGTGGATGTAGAGACGGAGTATACAGGTAGAATGTTGATGTAGAGATGAATGTACAGATAGAATGTGGATGGACAGACGGAATGTACAGGTAGAATGTGGATGGAGAGATGAATGTACAGGTAGAATGTGGATGGACAGACGGAATGTACAGGTAGAATGTGGATGGACAGATGGAATGTACAGGTAGAATGTGGATGTAGAGATGGAATGTATAGGTAGAATGTGGATGGACAGACGGAATGTACAGGTAGAATGTAGATGGACAGACGGAATGTACAGGTAGAATGTGGATATTGTGACTGAATGCTTAGGTAGTGGAGTTTAAGTGGAGAACGTTTAGGATGACTGAAAGTATTTCTCTATGTTGTTGATGAAATCAATTAATTTGATTTATTGATGATTACAACTTTATTGAGTAAAACAACGTTTATGTTGTATAATCAATTAATATCCAACTCATTAATGGACGTAAAATTGATGGCTGAATAAACGAGGGATCAATCGAAATATACATTTATCCATTAAACGGGTGATGAATGATTTAGTTATATAAATAAATATAAAGTGATAGAGGATCAACGGAAGGATATTCACGGCTACACTATTTTGTCAAGAAACAATTCCATGGCCGACGAATAAAAAAATTGTTTGAGCTTTGAAGAGCTTTCCCTTTTAAATATGATTTCCCTATTTCCTCCCTTTCAAACTTGGATTACTTTGGCTTTCACTAGCGCTGAGTTGAAACGTCCCAACAGGCAACATCCGGTGGTGCTGACACATTCAGAATATTTTTTCCCACCTTCTATCCCTTGATATAGAACAGCAAGTTTCGAACGACATTTGAACTAATGGCATTTCCATTTGTCGTCAAATCAACCTGTCGAGATCTGAAATCAAAGCGTTGTGGAGAGACAATCGGGAATGGAGTTGGCAGTAAATTAGAAAACCCCAGAAGATCAGGTCTCGTTTGAAAGGCATTGAACCATGAGGTGTCAGGGAACCTTCTGGTGTTGGGGACCATTAAGGCATCGGTGAACCTTCTGGTCTTGGGTTATCTTAAGATATCACGGGACTTTTCGGGTGTTGGGTGTTGGGTGACATTAAGATATCAGGGAACCTTCTGGTGTTGGGGAACATTAAGGTGCCGGGGAACCTTCAGGTGTAATGGAACTTGAAGGCGTCAGGATAAATTACGATTTCAGGAACCTTAAGGTGTAAGGTAAATAAAAGATGTAACAGTTTCGAAATTCATTTTGAACCCTTCATCCAAAGCTAACTCCAGCAATTTATCTTCCAAAGTTACAGATAAGTCAATCTTCGACGCAATAAAAAGATTGCTTATACACCCAGTACATTTCCGTTGGTCATCTTCTGTTAGAAAGTACAGCTGAAAACTATCAATGAATTTGGTTAATTACTCAACGATGACTTTCGGTAGAGATAGAAACTTCAAACTCTCCATGTGCACTATCGGCAATCGCTGACAAATTGTGAAACATTTCGAAACAATCTGCTGATAATCGACTCTTTCATCTGTCTGGCTTGCGTGTCTGTCTATCAATCGCGTCGGTCATTGTAAATAATGAAGTCATCCTTACTTGCATGGAGATATTGAGCTCATTAAAAATGGCAAAGATATCAGCCAAGTAAACCAACTTTGCTGTTCACTTCGTATTTCGAAATAGTTGAGACCAATCAGACTTTTCTCCAGTAGAAACTGTTTGAGCTCTCTTCATATTTAAAAAAAAACCTTGAGAGTATCTTGCCTTGAGACAACCAACGCGCATCAGCATGCAGTCAGAGCTGTTTGTATTCCGCACCCATTTCGTCACGTAATGCATGCAGCAAATAGTCTTGAATTTAAAGCGTTAGCCTCGACGAGGTTCAAGATTTTTACAACTTCGCTGATTACGTTGTTTAGCTCTGTTGACATTTGTTTGATGGCTAAACTTTCACGGTAAAAAAAAACAAACAGCGGGTTAACTCTGGTGTTAGTTCCTTAATGTTGTTGACAGCTCCATAACGCCGCCCAGTCATGGCAGCAGCGCCAACCGCACACACACCAAAACAATATTTAACTTCTGACAGTTGACAACAATAGCCTTGAATATCACAGAACTAGTTTTTATTTATTTGTAATGAAGAAGAAAACAAATACCGGTACTCTTCCTTTAAGTGATCCTTACATTCATATCGCACATATGCCATCAGAATTGCCTAATTAATTAACGGACATCAGAGAGCCGGCGGTGAGATCACAGGCGCTTTGACAATATGATACATCCTCTCGTTAGTTCTCAAACTGAAGGAAAACTTAAGGGTTATAATTAGATTTATTTTTCATTTCTTGACAACTTCCGCTGACCAGCGGCCGATGATCCGCGGACCATCATTTTGAGCAGCACTGGGTTAGAGCATCCTATTTCATGGTTTCTTGGTATGCCACTCTTCAACCTCTTCGTTGGCACATCCCATTTTATGAGTCAAGTGTGATTATCTCAGTATAACAAGTGTCAACACTTTTGTGGTTTATCAAGCAAATAATGGAGAAAATATGGCATTTACATCAATTAAAATTGAAGTTTAAACCATGGAACAGAATACCTAGTACCGTGTCGTAACATTGGACTTGAATATGAGCAGTAAGTATTTGAATAAATAAAAATCTTTTAGCCGACAGAGTGTGTGTCTCCTGAGACCTAGTTCAAATTTTACTTGTTAGTCTAAGATCTTAATCTTCTTTTATTTAATTCTGTCACAAACAGAAAAAAAAATCAACAAAAATCTTCTCAAAGAAAGCTGGGATATATTCTTGTACAATCATAAAACGTCTAAGAAAACATGAGAACATTTGTCTCATTTTTCTTTATGATTTCTCACGATCTCCAAACATTCAAATGTCTACATTTATTGAACTCTAATTCTGAATGTTCAAAGAATTTCATTAAATGGCACACATCCATGTATACACACCAGCACCCTTACATGTACACACACCAGCACCATTACACGAACACATACCAGCACCATTACACGAACACATACCAGCACCATTACACGAACACATACCAGCACCATTACGCCTACACACACCAGCACCATTACATGTACACATACCAGCACCATTACATGTACACACACCAGCACCATTACGCCTACACACATCCAGCACCATTACGCCTACACACACCAGCACCATTACGCCTACACACACCGGCCCCATTACGCCATTATCAACTTGGCCTCAGGGTTGGTCCGTACTCGTCAAGCTGGATTAGAGCAGAGATGAATAGTTAATGCGATGCAACTGCAACACAATGAAGGTTTAACTGCTCCATTACTTGTCCGAGGCGCGTCATTTAGCTATATCAATACAACATAAGGTAGGGGGAGGGGTGGAGGTTAAATGTACAAAGAGGATGTTTGTGATTTCACAGTAAGACTGGTTATGCCAACTCACGATTTGACCCCCACCCCCCTACGAGCATTCGCATTGACCAACATATAGTTTCTTTTGTTGTTGTTATGCGACACAATGTCATGTCCTAATCTTGTATTTGGCAACCTGATTTAATGGACACTCAAGCTTCACCTTGCTCTGACTTGGACCATGCTCTGACTGGACCATGCTCTGACTGGACCATGCCCTGACTGGACCATGCCCTGACTGGACCATGCCCTGACTGGACCATGCCCTGACTGGACCATGCCCTGACTGGACCATGCTCTGACTGGACCATGCTCTTTCTAAACCATGCTCTTACTGGACCATGCTCTGACTGGACCATGCCCTGACTGGACCATGCTCTGAATGGACCATGCCCTGACTGGACCATGCCCTGACTGGACCATGCCCTGACTGGACCATGCCCTGACTGGACCATGCCCTGACTGGACCATGCTCTTTCTAAACCATGCTCTTTCTAAACCATGCTCTTACTGGACCATGCGCTGACTGGACAATGCTCTGACTGGACCATGCTCTGACTGGACCATGCTCTGACTGGACCATGCTGTGTCTTAACTATGATCTGAATGCACAACACAATGCTCTGTATTAACCAAAATTCTGTTGTTTTTGTTAGGTGACACTCGCCTCTAGTGGACCACCATACTAACACAAGTGGTGTTGCTAAGAAACTCCAGTGGCGTGACATAGTGATATTTTCAATAACAACCACATCTAGCACCAATCATTTATATGAAGCTAGGATTCTTCAAATTAAGAAAAGATTTTGGATTTGTAGATTTTTCACTTATCAACAAGGATTTTCAACAATAAAATTATGACTCTTTCAGGCTATACTTTTGAATCATGGGCAAAAATAGAAACTATAGATGGATAAGGAATAAGTTACACTAATAGAGAAAAGTTAAATTATTCAGAAAAAGGAAAGACTTGGTAGAAATAGAAAAAACAATGTAAAATAAAATAAGCACAGGTTTTAAAATGAAAAAAAAAATGATATTCTCATTTAACCAATTTTAATTAATATTTACGAGTTCGTCAAATTTAGAAATATTTCGTTAAAAATGCCATAAAATATCAAGCGCATTCCAAAGACGCACTAGATCTATACCATTTTATTGTGTAGCTAATAGTCTAGATAGCGAGATTACAAATTATATTTTCAAACCAAAAGCATACTAACTTGAATATCAGGGAATCAATAAAAGTGGAGACAATAGAAAATGGCTGTATTCGAAATCTGAACCCATTACATGTATTAATGATGGCAGCATGTTATCAGAAAACTCAAAGAAATAGAGGATACATACGTCACTGCATTTTGTACATGTTTGCACGGGCACCCATGCCCTGACGTCATCCTCGCGATGACTCAATGTCCATTCCTTCGAACATGTCCTTCGACTTGAAGACATCCCATCTTGAAGCTGTTGTAAACAGATGCCACTTGACCACGTCTTTGGAAGTATAAACCAAGAGATGAAGTGTTTGTAGTATAGACAGATAGATGAAGTGTTTGTAGTATAGACAGATAGATGAAGTGTTTGTTGTATAGACAGATAGATGAAGTGTTTGTAGTATAGACAGATAGATGAAGTGTTTGTAGTATAGACAGATAGATGAAGTGTTTGTAGCCACTCACGTCTTCAGTCACAGCTCTCAGCTGGAACAGCTTAGAAAGTCTAATACCATCCGCCATTGCATGGACATGGAATATTGGCACGTGTCGTCAGCGCAGGAAGCAGAGTAAGTTGTAAGACAGACGGCCCAGTGGTTGCACTGCTCGTGGGATAGTCAAATGAAAGTAAAGTAAAATATCGACATGGTTTGACGCAGATATGGAGCAATACCGGGTCGTTGGGAGCGGGAAGAAGCGGGAGTTGGCGGGTGGGGAGGGGGTGAGGGTGTAGGGATATTTTCGGTCACTATGAAACCTGCGTCTCTCCCACCCCTCCCCATCCTTTACACAAATTATAATGTTTGTTACAATACATGGCTCAATTAGTGAGATAAAATGGTACATAGTAAAAGATTTTCAAAACATTTATGAATGGATTATTCCTATAATTGAAAAAAAAAAAAAGATTGCTACATCCCTCGCTTGAGAGTTAAAACCCATCACTCAGTGCTCCAGCCCATCTATGAGTGCTTCAGGTCATCTATGAGTGCTCCAGCCCATCTCTGAGCACTCCAGCCCATCTCTGAGTACTAAAGCCCATCTCTGAGCACTCCAGCCCATCTCTGAGCACTCCAGCCCATCTCTGAGCACTCCAGCCCATCTCTGAGTACTACAGCCCATCTCTAAGTGCTCCAGCCCATCTATGAGTGCTCCAGCCCATCTCTGAGCACTCCAGCCCATCTCTAAGTGCTCCAGCCCATCTCTAAGTGCTCCAGCCCATCTCTGAGCACTCCAGCCCATCTCTGAGCACTCCAGCCCATCTCTTAGTGCTCCAGCCCATCTCTAAGTGCTCCAGCCCATCTCTGAGCACTCCAGCCCATCTCTGAGTACTCCAGCCCATCTATGAGTGCTCCAGGTCATCTAAGAGTGATCCAGGTCATCTAAGAGTGCTCCAGCTCACCTCTGAGTGCTGCTCCAGCTCATCTCTGAAAGCTTATATTTACATGTTTATGTTGAGACATAGCATCACAAAATGCACTCAAAATATATTACATCGGTTTAACTGATTAGAATTATTTTGTCAAATTTTAAAAGTGGTTTTATGAAAAAAACAGAATGACATCTCATAAATTTTTTGTTAAAATCTTACCGAAACACTTCGCTATTTTTAGACCAGAAGGACTTGGCGTTCTCATCACATGTCGCAATGGCGCCAACACCTTTAACCTTTAATCGAATTTTCGGAATCGCTCTTAGCCTCGAATGTCTAATCGTTCACCTGTGTCGGGTTCACCTCCACCGTGACTGTCTAAGCGTTCACCTGTGTGTTCCTATCATTGAGGTTGGCAAACAACTGTATTCACTGAGCGCTACCGTGTGCCGCAGGCCGTATTGATCGAAACCTTTCATGTACGGGAGAATGATGCCTGGGGCCCTTTCTTTGAGCAGTTGGGAGAAGGGAGCGGGATCGGAGCACAAAGCTGTTTCGGAATTTTTTTCTTCGTAGGATGAACGTTTTTTTTTTAATTATTTTTTTTTTTTAAAGTCAAATATTCAATATTTGCATCGGTGTGTGAACACAAGGCGTGGCCAAATGTGCGACCAGACAGGACAATGTTCCAAGTCATAGGATTGGATCTTGTCCTCAACGTTTGGCTTCGTGGGCCAACAAGAACATGAGATGTGACGAGAAATAGCACAGGATACATCCAGTGTTTAGATTCTAGCTTGTAGATAGACACAGGACATGCCCCAGGGCCCAGTGTTAAGCCTCCAGCTTGTAGATAGACACAGGACATGCCCCAGGGCCCAGTGTTAAGCCTCCAGCTTGTAGATAGACACAGGACATACCACAGTGTTAAGACTGTAGCTTGTAGATAGACACAGGACATACCCCAGTGTTAAGCTTCTAGCTTGTAGATAGACACAAGACATACCCCAGGGCCCAGTGTTAAGCCTCCAGCTTGTAGATAGACACAGGACATACCCCAGTGTTAAGACTGTATCTTGTAGATAGACACAGGACATATCCCAGTGTTAAGACCATAGCTTATAGATAGACACAGGACATACCCCAGAGTTTAGCTTCTAGCTTGTAGATAGACACAGGACATACCTCAGTGTTAGGCATCTAGCTTGTAGATAGACACTGGACATACCCAGGTGTTAAGCTTCCAGCTTGTAGATAGACACAGGACATACCCCAGTGTTAAGCCTCCAGCTTGTAGATAGACACAAAGGACATACCCTGTGTTAAGCCTCCAGCTTGGACTGACACTGTACTTAACTTCGACGCGCTGCCATTTTTCGTGACTGTGTCCTATTCAGCTCTAACAAGATAAGATGTAATTTAAACACTTCATATCACATTAT
The DNA here is from genome assembly GCA_002072015.1 of Radix auricularia. NCBI lineage: Eukaryota > Metazoa > Mollusca > Gastropoda > Lymnaeidae > Radix > Radix auricularia. Next base: position 926,614 of record MUZC01000213.1, read on the forward strand.
CATAATGATTAAAACATGCAAACACTCTGATAAATCTGTTTTCTCGGTCTTAATATAAAATAAAACCAAACTATTGCTATATTTAATGAAGATGTTAGAATTCCCAAACATTCAGAAAGAATTTAGAAATCACATCAGAATTATACAAGATGTCGTGGCTTGGGGCAGGAAAAAAGTATGTGTGGGTGGGAGTTAAGCAGTGGCGTCGCTAGGAGGGTGCGGTGGGGGTGGGCCGCCCCGGGTGACACCATCAGGGGGGGTGACACCAAACTGTAAAACTCTGTATATTCCCGTTATTTGGCACTGGAAAACTCAGAGGAGTTATATGGGTTAAATCATGAGGGGGTGACGCCATGAGCTACCGCCCCGGGTGACACCATGAGCTAACGCCCCGGGTGACACCATGAGCTACCGCCCGGGTGACGCCATGAGCTACCGCCCCGGGTGACACCATGAGCTACCGCCCCGGGTGACACCAACCCTAGTGACGCCTCTGGAGTTAAGGATAAGATTATTCCGCTAATGAAATCCTTTATTTAATAGTTTCCATAGAGAAGACCTTAAAATATATTTAGCCTACCCTTTCCAACATGAGCTGTAATTTTAACATAACTTGAACGCCCACTTAATTTTTTTTTCTTATTCAGGAAAAAAAACCCCACCAAAATTACCGCCATGGGCGCGTTCTGTATTTTTTCCCGCCAAAGTTTCCACGAAGTTTGACCCACTAAACCAAGAATACTTGTTTAGGGAATTCCCTATTTTATAGAAATGTCTGCTTTCAATGCAGGAGTATTCATAGTTGGACTGTTTTTCATTGATGGCATTCAACAATTATAGTGTACTGAGCAAAGAGCTTTTTATGGTTAACGTCATCTCAAGAGTGAGTGTGATATTTAAGCCTTGTAAAACTTGCGTACAGAACAATGTTAAGCGTACACAGTAAATAATTTAGAGCACGTAAAACAATTTAGAGATTTAAAAAAAAAGTGGAAAAAAATTTATAAATTTATGAATTATAATATCAATTTTAAATTATTGTTGTTATGTTCAATTAATGACGTTTAATATTTTTTTTTATTAAAAAAAATGTATATGCCTGTAGCGTATCTGTTCGCACGGGCACGTTGTAACAATTTCCAAAGAAATTTATTCTTCTTCTTATTCGTTCTCAATATTGAATATTGAGTTTTGCGTGCCACGAGTTTTGCGCCTATTAGCCCGTGGTCTCCGACTTCAGCCTGCTGTATTTTCTGGATTTGCTTCCATAGCCTTTGGTCAGCCAAGACCATCTGCAAGACAGCAGTTGTTTTTTGGCAACTGATACAGCGTTCGCATGCCACGGCTAAGGTTCACGCATTACCCCGCCGCTTTTCACCCATCCAAATGGGTGGGTGGAACTCGGGGACGCCCTAGGCCCCGGGAACAGGTCTTTGGCTTCCCATGGATTCGAGCTCGTGACCATCGGAACGCCAGTCGAGCGCGCTTGCCACTCGACCACCGCGGCCAAAGAAATGACATTCAAGGATATCGTTAAGACAATTTTTATTTTAAGTAGTTTAATTACTGGAGAATATTCAAAACTGACAAGAGTAACACCATTAGTTAAATCATTAAACCTTGAAACACTAGAGGATAGAAGAACCAAGAGTAAATGAGTAATTATACATAAGGCAATTAATTCTAATTCAGAAATACAACACAAAGATAACTTAATACAACCCTCAGATAGACATAAAGATAAAAACACCTTTCTTATTCCATATGCAAGAACAAACACATACAAGTGTTTTTCTTTCCGTCCGGTATTGGGGCGTGGAATGGGTGCCTGAAGAAACCAGGAAAGCCAACCCTTTATCATCATTTAAAACTCGAGTAAGAATACAGGACTAAACACAAACCATAGAAATACGTAGGACGCAATAATCTTCTGTACAGAAGGAGCGTCTGTAACATATAAGATACGATAAGATATATCTGATAGCAGGGCCGGCCCTAGAGTATGCGGGGCCCAAGGCAGCAAATGATGAGTGGGGCCCCGGGCCCAAATCAGCAGATGAGAAGCGAGACCCATGCAAAAATTTGGATTAGATATGACAAAGCTTGTTGGTTCAGGATACTGTTGTTGTTCTAAAATGGCGGGTAAAGAAGGAGGAATCCCAGCAATAATTAGAAAAAGATACCCAAAAGGAGCATTTGTACAATGCAGTTCACATAAACTTAATCTTATCGTGAACGATTTAAATAATGTAAGTGCTATACGAAAAACAATAGAAACAATTAAATCAATTGAAGTTTTTTCCGCGAATGTAGGCCTAATCAGCGGAAAAAAACTTAATCAAAATGTTTGTTTGCTATGTGAAACTACATGGACACATAAATATAAATGCTGGCGTATTTTTGCTAAAAATGTGACAGAAATTCTATTTACTACAATCAGTAATGTAATCAGATATCATTGCAGATATAATTCTTTTTTATGTTTGATGTGTCTTCAATGTATTTAACTTGCGGGGAATTTAGTTCAGTTTTATTGTAACAAATTTATGACATTTTTCTCAAATGTAGGAAGGGAAGGGCAAGGGGGCATTTACGCCCATGGTTTTAGGGTGATTGTAATAATTTTCGATATTATTACCGTATTTTTCTAATTAATTTATCGGGCAAAATTAATATAAAGTTGTTTTATACCATTGTTATAAAACAAAAAACAAGTACCACGTAAAAATAGTAAAATTGTTATATTTTTTAAGGGCTTTTATCGATTAGTTAAAATTTAATCGTTATCTTTAGAATAAATACCCAATAATTAATAGATATTTTTTTATTAAAGCTAAAAATAATATGTATGACGTCATTAAACTAAAAATTTCAAGGGAAGTAACAAGAAAAAAGGCAATTAACATTTTTTTAAAATTAAAATATAAGTAGTTCAATATAAAGTCAATGAATTTAAATCTTGTTATTGTTAATTAAGTTAAAGCAATTTTTAATTAATTTATATCATTTTCCTAATAAAAATACCTCATTTTAAAGTTTACACTTTGAAAATCCATTTTGTAAAACTAGAGAAGTTTATACGTAAAAAAAGAATAATTATTAATTATTAATCATTTAACAATTGATATCTTACAGTAGATTAAACACGCCCTACAATTTTAATCACTATTTTATGGATTAAAATAGTTTTAATCGAAATTTTTTTACCGATTAATTGAGAAATTAATCTTTAATTTCCGCAGGCCTAATATATATATATATATTAGCGTATGTAAAAATTAACTATTAAATTCTAGTTTAATCGTTAAAAGTTTTTAACACTTAAATTTTATACAACACTACATTGGTCTGGACACGTTGCAAGATCTGAAGGTCTCGCAAAGATTATAATGCAAGACACAGTCCAAGGGTGAAGAAAATCAGGCAGACAAATGCAGAGATGGGAAAACTTAATCAGTACCAACCTTACTATCGTGTTATACATTTTTATTTATTTAAGATCTCTAAGTGGAAAACAAAACAAGCAAAAATGTTATTTGTTTGCATCATCTACACGCCGATTGGCAGTACTGTAGTCATTCTTTAAAGTTTAATCAAAAGTTTCAAAGTCTTTGTGAAAGGCGAGATAGAAAGCACATTAAAATTGCCAAAATTACAATACTTGATTATTTTGATGGAATAATTTCTACATTGCATGAGCTCAATATTAATACACAAGAGAAAGGTAAAAAGAAATCAAGCCATGAACATTTTGAATAAATGGAGGAGTTTTAATTTATCTTAATGTTGTATTCGTGAGGCTACTAGCTTCATGGATTTCACTAAACCTAAAAAATAATGGTTAGATTTATGTAGAAAATAGCATGTTTAACTAAATTAGGTTAGTTGTATGTAGAAAATAGCATGTTTCACCAAATAAGTTTAGATTTATGTAGAAAATAGCATGTTTCACCAAATTAGGTTAGATGTATTTAAAAAATAGCATGTTTCACCAAATTAGGTTAGATGTATGTAGAAAATAGCATTTTTCACCAAATTAGGTTAGATGTATGTAGAAAATAGCATGTTTCACCAAATTAGGTTAGATGTATGTAGAAAATAGCATGTTTCACCAAATTAGGTTAGATGTATTTAAAAAATAGCATGTTTCACCAAATTAGGTTAGATGTATGTAAAAAAATATCATGTTTCACCAAATTAGGTTAGATGTATGTAAAAAAATATCATGTTTCACCAAATTAGGTTAGATGTATGTAAAAAAAATAGCATGTTTCACCAAATTAGGTTAGATGTATGTAAAAAATAGCCTGTTTCACTTTCAGATTTTGTTAAATGTTCCAGGAATTTGATCGATAATTTGGAAGAAAAAGCAAAGGAAAAATCGCCTCATGTTGATTAAAAGAAAAGCAGATATAACAGAAGGCATAAAAATGTTGATGAATATGATGCTTTAGAAAACCCTGAGCCCAGAGACAAGTTCAGAATCCAAACATGTATAGACTACCTGTGTTGGAATCATTAGAGTTAATTCTGGCACAGAGGGCTTTAGTACACAAAAATGATACAAAAAATGTTTTAAAAAATTCTTTATAAATTTAGAAGCTAGAGAAGTAGAGATTAGTGAGTGATGTTAGAACTTTATGGCAAACATTTCCTGAAGATGTGGAAAAATGTCAGTATTTTCATCAATATAATAGTTGTAGTCAAGTGCATGGTTGAGCTGAACATGTTAGTCTGACAAATGAAGATCTGTATAAGGTAATATTAAACTACTGTATCCAATCAGCATTCTCTAATGTAGAAGCAATTTTGATATTGTGTCTTAGTATGATGTTTACAAACAGCTCTGGGTGAAGATCTATTTCTCAGCCGAGTGAAGATCTATTTCTCAACCGAATTTAGAACAACAAGGGCTCAAAATAAATTATGTTCCCTCAGTATCATGTGTATAGAAAGTGAGAAACTGCGGAGTTTATCATTTTATAATGGCATCAGTGACTTTTCTCTGTCAAACGCGAGAAAGAAAATATTTTAATTTCTCTATAATTACTAAATCTTTATAAAATCTTTCAAAATATTAGATAATAAGTCATCGTAAATTGTACTCACAAAAAAACAAAACAAAAAAACAAAAACATTTGTCACGTTTTACCAGTTTGCGTTAAAAATTTTTTTTAATGCATAAAATGATTTCAAGTTAAAAATAATTTCCCTTCCATACACTTCTTAATTATCAATTTATTATTATGATTACATTTCAGATTAACCCTCTGAGTTCCTCTGTATCCCAAAATTACATTTGGCACTAACTAACATAGAATGTTTTAATCTATAAATGACATCAAAACTCAAATAGGTTAGGGTTAGGGCCTCATCGAGTCTAAATCTCGGCCTGTCAAGATTTTATCTCACTATTAGAAAAAATAAGTTGATAATTTTTTTAACACTTAGGTTTTAATTTTTTTTTTAAACTGGTAATACAGATTCAGTCAACCAACGTAACGCCGCGTCGTAAACTATTACATTTAGAAAAAAAAATTATGCCATAGCAGGGGTCGGAAAACCATCCCTCGCGAGCCCGATGTGGCTCTTTTGATGGCCGAATCTGGCTCGCAAACAAATATTCGATAATTTAAAAAAAAAACATGTTTTTTGCAGACTCCTTTGATATAAATATTAATGTAAAAAACAACCGTCTCCATGCCTGCATAAAGCTTAACCTCACTACGCACCAATCAGACTAAAAAAGCCATCAGCAAGGCCATACAGCGCCATAAGTCAATTAATTGTCAGTTACTCATTTATTCGAACCAGCATAACAATGTTATTAAAAAGAATTCGGAGACATATATATTTTACTTTTAGTGTTGAAATAGAAAATATTTATTTGAATTTTTGGTTTTCAACATTTTAATGTATAGCTCTCACAGAATTAATTTCCAAAATATGTGGTGTGTAAGGCTCTCTCAGACAAAATGTTTCCCGACACCTGTCTATAGAGTAGATATGTAGCGTTCTGTCAGTGGCGCGTCTGCTGACTTCAAGTCCAGCACCGAACGTCATTGTGATGGACGGAATGACTGGAGAGCTTTACGTTCATACTTTTTATATGGCATATTGTCATTATCATACTGTCAATAGCGTATTGTCAATGTCATACTGTCAACAGCGTATTGTCAATGTCATACTGTCAACAGCGTATTGTCAATGTCATACTGTCAGTGTTATGTTTGGAATGGCATATTGCAAATGACAGATTGTCAATGGCAGATATCTAAATAGCAAATTATCAATGGCATATTTTAAAGTCATATAGTCAATGGCACATAGTCAATGACAGATTGTCAATGGCAGATGTCGAATAGCTGATTGTCAAAGGCAGATAATGATTGTCCTAATGACATAAAGACATTATCAATGGCAGATTGTCAGAATGCTAACCAGGGGTTTTAAGAGCTTAAGACCAAACACTCCAACGATCTAGTCTGTTAGGTGAACCATGCACTTAACTCTGAAGCTACGTCACCATCTAAACCACCATTGCTAATTGTTTTACAGATAACGATCTAATGACTGCGCTCCGCCCGTGTATGTCGACTAATCGCCTCGCTTTAAGTCACTCATCAAATGGTTAACATTCAGAAATCAGAAAAGGTTATGACGCATTTAGGTCCGAACCCACGACATCGTTGACCTTTTGTGGCCCAGGGCTAAGTGGTATGTTAGGAAATGTCTATCTTGAAGTACGCTCTGGCCCTTAGATATAATAATAAGTGAAATATTAATTCTGTCAAGTGCTTTGAAGGTTCATGCTATTTTTTTCAATACCTAATCTCATAAACAATAATCGCCATTCCTGTGTGTTGGTCCCATTGTACGGTCTCACGCCGTTTTTCCGGTGTGTTGGTCTTATTTTACGGTCTCATGCCTTTTATGTGTGTTGGTCTCATTGTACGGTCTCACACCGTTTTCTGTTTGTTGGTCCCATTGTACGGTCTCACGACATTTTCTGTTTGTTGGTCCCATTGTACGGCCTCACGCCGTTTTCTATGTGTTGGTCCCATTGTACGGTCTCACGACATTTTCTGTGTGTTGGTCTCATTGTACGGTCTCGCGCTGTTTTTCTGTGTGTTTGTCCCACTGTACGGTCTCACACCGATTTCTGTGTGTTGGTCTCATTGTACGGTCTCACGCCGCTTTTCTGTGTGTTGGTCTCATTGTACGGTCTCACGACATTTTCTGTGTGTTGGTCTCATTGTACGGTCTCACGCCGTTTTTGTTGTGTGTTGGTCCCATTGTGCGGTCTCGCGCCGTTTTCTGTGTGTTGGTCTCATTGTACGGTCTCACGCCGTTTTCTGTGTGTTGGTCTCATTGTGCGGTCTCGCGCCGTTTTTCTGTGTGTTGGTCTCATTGTACGGTCTCACGCCGTTCTTCTGTGCGTTGGTCTCATTGTACGGTCTCACGCCGTTCTTCTGTGCGTTGGTCTCATTGTACGGTCTCACGTCGATGACTCAGACGATACTTAATAATGAAACAAGGCGGCCATCATACTTTTGTGACAGTCAACATTGTTTCAACACCACAAAGTTGGTTGTTCAATTACAAGACACTCCTCTTGTCTAAAGTATAAAATCGCACTGACTTTTACCTAATATTGACGAGCTCACCTTAACCCAATATTGCGAGAATTCAATCGCAATTTAAAATAATAATAATAATTATCAAGCAGTAATGATTGCCCCTCCCCTTTTTCCTCCAACATACAATAATCTAATCGTTTCTACACGCTTCCATTCCCCTGTGACAAATCGATATGAGAAGCTTTGAGTTTCTGTTTTATTGATTGCTAACGCACTAACTCACCGCCGTCCCGGAATCATCTCCCCTGAAGAGGCCTGATGGCGGGAATTATTCATGCATGGAGCAGGATGGCGGTTCTGGGCCTATTGGATTTTAGTGCCGTTGGATCATTAGTGTTCAGTAGGCATGCGAGGGAAAGAATTTTGCAAGGTGGTTTTTGTCAAACTAGAGAGGTGGATGCCATGTCCCACATGAGTGCATGAGTCAGTGACGTGTGTGGCTACGTGTCCAATATGAGTCAGTGACGTGTGTGACTACTGACTACATGTACAATGTGAGTCAGTGACGTGTGTGACTACTGACTACATGTCCAATGTGAGTCAGTGACGTGTGTGGCTACATGTCCAATGTGAGTCAGTGACGTGTGTGGCTACATGTCCAATGTGAGTCAGTGACGTGTGTGGCTACATGTCCAATTTGAGTCAGTGACGTGTGTGGCTACATGTCCTATGTGAGTCAGTGACGAGTGTGGCTACATGTCCAATATGAGACAGTGACGTTTGTGGCTACATGTCCAATGTGAGACAGTGATGTGTGTGGCTACATGTCCAATGTGAGTTAGTGACGTGTGTGGCTACATGTCCAATGTGAGTCAGT
>MUZC01000213.1:939187-953186 GCA_002072015.1 Radix auricularia
ATATATATATATATTAAAGTGTGTGTTGCATTTGGAGTTACTTCCATCAGGTTGATAACTAACGCGAATGACCACATGGTACAGTTTGAAATGGTCATACACACAAATGTATCGTAAACACTGATCATTGCGTCGTTCATACGTCCTTAGAAATCTGTATTGGTGGAGATTTGACGTCACGAGCCTTTCCTTTGATCAAGTCATAGCTATATGGGTACTTGCACAAGCTCAACAGTCCAGTCCCATGGAGTTTGATAAAGTCATAGCTATATGGATACTTGCACAAGCTCAACAGTCCAGTCCCATGGAGTTTGATAAACACATAGCTATATGGATACTTGCCAAGCTCAACAGTCCAGTCCCATGCACACAGAAATACAACACTCTCACACACAACCTCTCCCTCCCCTCTCTCACACACAACCTCTCTCTCTCTCTCTCTCCACCTCTCTCACACAAACCTCTCTCTTCCCCTCTCTCACACACAACCTCTCTCTCTCTCCCCCCCCTCTGTCACACAAACCTCTCTCTTCCCCTCTCTCACACACAACACGCACATAAACATCGATTGTTATAAAAGAGCTTTTCGAATAGCTTAATATCTCCCACCAGTTATTTCCTCTCCGTACCCCAACACCCCCCCCCTCAGTCCCTTTTCTTCCCACATCAAACGAAAGTTCAGACAAAAGCTAAGAATAAACTCTTTACTAATTTTCTCTATAAAAAAACTTCGTTTAACTTACACTTTATCCTCACGGTATCAGGCCATCTGTCTCAGTTTCCATGGTAACGTACAGCGTTTGTTGGCGGCAATTTTTGCCCGCCTCACCCCACCTCCAATTTAGAAAGTTTTCGAAGCTTAGGGGCCGTCCATAAAGTACGTCACGCTCCAGAGGGGGGGGTGTAAGAAAGTGTGACAGTTTGTGACAGGGGAGGGGGTGTCCAGCCACGAATGACGTCACGGTGTTTAATGTTAAATTTTAATTATTTTGTTAATAAAAAATATATTTTTGTACGAAAGTTTAAAGTCTTGGGGGGGTGGGNGACAGTTTGTGACAGGGGAAGGGGGGAGTTAAAAATGGTTAAAAATAGCATGACGTACTTTATGAACGGCCCTTTATGTCATCTATAGGCGCAGATTGACTTGAGGATGAATTGATAACGTGACGCCAGACTACACGGCCACCTATAGTTTCCCTCAATAGTTAGGCGCACCACGTTGGGGACTTTTCGTTTTTCCCACTAGCGAGATGTTGCACTGTGCGAGACGAAGGGCGCGCTCAAATAATTTTACGTTTGACCTTGAACCCTTGTTGGGTGATGCTCCCCGGTTCGCTGACCTCCAAATTAAAGGAATGAGCAAACGGAATAATTGATCAACCCGGAGTGCATATTATGAGCGAGTTTAGTTTTTAAAAAGATAACAAATTGACTATATTTAAAAGAGAATCAAACAGAATTTGAAGTTATTCACGAGGTATCATCATTGTGGATCGGTGGAGTGATATTTTGTTTTTAAATAACAGCTGTAATAAGTCCACATCTCTTGTGCGGATACATACATGACAGTACATCTGCTCGAACAGGTAGCCCCTGGGAGCACATCACATTTATTTGTGTCTGCTCGCCTCCCCATGGCTAAGAAATTAAAGTAATACGTAATTCTTTCGGTAGGGTAGACGTAGAGTGAATTATCCAATTTTGCCCTCGGGGTGGATGGATATTTAAGTGGATGAAGTAAGACTTGTCTGATCGTGTTTATCCAATTTCGGAATAGAAGAAAAAAAAGAAAAAGAAAAAAAAAGCACCCCTACCATCTACTTATCGCTATCAGACTTTCATTTCCGGTTCCATCGGACGATTTCATTATTTTTATTACAGACGACAGGGAATAGTCAAATCTCTGACGTCATAGAGTACAGGACTTGATTGCCGAGGTGCCACTGGGGGAATACAATTAAATTGGTATTTTGTTTATATTTTTTGAGACAGGCCCAGAGGAGTTTGTCAGGGGCGAAAACCTCCCTGAGATGTATGAAACACAAAATACACTGGAAGATATGGACTGACGTAAAGACACAATGGTGAGAGACACAAATAATATTGACATAAAAGACACACAAAGTAGACTGACACATGAGATGCAAAAAGTAGACTGACACATTACACAATTTAGTCTGACACATAAGACAGACTATTTAGACTGACACATGAGACATACTATTTACACTGACACATAAGACACCCTATTTAGACTGAAACATTAGACACACAGTGTAGACTGACACATGGGACACACAGTGTAGTCTAGCTTGAGACACACAGTGTAGACTGACACATGAGACACAATGTAGACTGACACATGAGACACACAGTGTAGACTGACACATGAGACACACAATGTAGTATCTTGAAAAGAAGCCCGCAATAATTCATGACATAGTTGTCTTGGGTAGACATTGAAGCAACATGAGACGAAGTTCATGACAACACTTGAATACAATATGAACGTTTTTTAATGAACAAACTGTCGTAGAATTAAAATATAAAATATGCATAAGTTATAATGTCAACTTGAAGAAAAGATTTCAACATTAGAATATATCACATTTGTACAAGCCTTGAGTGGCTTCTGCGTTGAATAGATTGCACTTTAAATAGAAACATTGTACATCAAAAATATACGTGATCACAAGGGACCATCATGAATTGTTTATCTATATCGTCATACGAGTGCGTCAGGCTGGGTGGAAATAAAGTATGTTTGTAATTTAATGCCGTTCGAAATGTAAGTTTTTGTGTACTGTTGTCCCAATCTGTAATGTAAGTGTTTGTGTCATTGTAATGACTTCTGTAATGTGAGTCTTAGTATAATGTGATGTAGTAGGTAGTGTAGGTCTTTGCAGAATCTAATGCTGCCTGTAATATGTATATGTAATAACTATTTGAATTATATCACATGAGACACTGTAAGATTGATGTCGATATCGAGATTCTCAAAAGACAACTGGGGACATCGTGGGGCCTCAGCTCCCACGTGTGAGATCCACGTTAAGATCAACTACAACGCGCTTCAGGTTCATTCGAGTTCAGGATCTCGCCAACACAGAAAGTTGACCATAAAGTTCTTGTCCTTATTTCTTGACTTTTGTGAGCAGGAAAAGTTTCTGTGCAAATGCCGTGAGTCCGTCTACAAGTGGAATGATAAAATAAAACATGTTGTTTACTGGTACATAAATAGTGCTCTAATACGATGTAGTTGTAACCTATACAAAAACACATTAAAATATATTAAAAAAAATTAAAACTAGTAGGCAGTAGGACGGTTAACGATTAATTAAAATTTAATCGTTAACTTTTGAAAAATTAACGATTAATTAAATGAATTAATCGTCAATTTTGACAAAGCCAAACAACTCGATGGAAGTAGCAAAAACAGGTAATTAACATTTTGTGTTTTATTGAGTTATAAAGATATAAAAAATATTTTGAACTTTAAAAAAAAAAAAAAAAAATTAAGCGAGAAATTAATCTTTAATTTTCACAGCCCTAGTATGTAGTAATGTATTTAATAATACATTTAATAGTGTTTTCTTTGCCATTTTCATCTATATATATAATTCACCAGAAATTAGAACAAGCACAAAACGGGCCCAAACGGTGCAGGATTCACAATTTAAAGACGATTACATTCATCCGGTAGCTGATGTTTAAAAAAAAATCTTTATGTAGCTCATATAAATAAAATAAAATACACGTTGGCACCCTGACCCCCAATAATCTTTATATTGCTCATATAAATAAAATAAAATACACGTTGGCACCCCGATCCCCAATAATTTGGTCTTTTAAAACATTTTATGCAGTAACCTTTGTGGGATCGTACTCAACATTTTATCAAAGTTTCGTGGCGATCGAATAAATATTATTGTAATACATAAAGGACAAACATACAGAAAGACAGACACACATTCGTTTTATAAACAGAAAAAGGCGACGTAAAGGTGAAACATGCTGTAAAAGATAAAATGGCATAAAAAGTGTAAGATTTTGTAAAAAAGGAACTGAAATAATAAAAGTCTACAACTTACCGACTATTTCCGTAAACTCTCTTGGTTTGTTTTTCCACAGGACACCAAACCAATAGACGGGGATTCCCGCGAACAGTATGGCGAGTCCAATGCCCATTTTATTGGGTTTCTGGTAAATAGCCAGGACTAGGACAGCCACATTGACAATGATCTCAGAGATAGGAATGAACCACATTGTCTGGGGAAACACATTCATTTGATCTGTTACGATGTGCCCTAATCAAACATTGGTAAAAAGTCTAAGTTATTAAAGTCTATAACGCGAAAGTTAAAAGGGTTCCGTAAGGTTATAGTCTAACAAGGTTATAGTCACTGATGATTACATTTCAGAAAGGTTAGAGTCCAAAAGGTTAGATTGGCAAAGGTTAGAATTCCAAAGTTTAGAGACCCGACATGTTAGAGCACCCAAGGTTATAGCCTCACAAGGTTATGGTCACTGATGATTACATTTTCAGAAAGGTTAGAGTCTAGAAAGGTTAGAGTCCCAAAGGTTAGATTGGCGAAAGTTAGAATGCAAACGGTTAGAGTTCCAAAGGTTTGAGTTCCAAAGGGTAGAGTGACGACAGGTTATGTTAGAGTACCAAAGGTTATAGTCCAGACAGGTTAGAGCACCAAAGGTTAGAGTACCAACCTTTAGAGTACCAAAAGATAAGAGTTAATATAATTGAACCATGGCATATTGATGCGTATTTAGATATCACATGTAGTTAAAAAGTTTGGAATCAAAATTATAACCAGCTGAAGACATTTCGTAACAAATTAATGACTTTAAGGAGACGCCATATTGAACAATTCGAAGAATGAAATCTCAAAACTAGCTGACTAATGAGAGTAACGTGTTATTGAGTGATGTCCTTGCATTACTTACCTGGTAAGGGCGATTCTCATTGGGCTTCTTCCAGCGGAGGTAGATGAGGGAAGCGATGACGACGATGGACATGATGGTGGAGAAGAGGGCGATGAAGTCCATCATGTCGGTGACACCACCGGTGAACAACATCACCATCCCCCAGGCCAGCTGATCACGTGACGAGATAGAGAAGTTAGTTGATGGCATTAGCTTTTCAGTGGATGAGGTGATTGGGTCAAGTGATTAAGAAAATTTGGACTAGGTCATTGTGGCTAGGTTACCCTGACTAGGTCATTGTGGCTAGGTTACTTTGACTAGGTCAGAGTGGCTAGGTTACTTTGACTAGGTCAGCATGGCTAGGTTACTATGACTAGGTCATTGTGAAAAGTTCATTGTATTTAGGAAAGGACGCTAGACCATAATGCCATTATGACAAAGTCATAGCGTCACTGTCAATACGCCATTATGAAAAAGTCATAGTGTCACTGTCAATACGCCATTATGACAAAGTTATAGCGTCACTGTCAATACGCCATTCTCATAAGTCCATTACGTCAAGTTAATTATGACTAAGTCATTCTTACTTATTCATTTGTCACCAGGTATCGCCTACTGAATCATAGTGAAATTTTCATCGTGTTCACTTAACGTCAATGTCATGAAACAAGGTGATATTGTCAACCTTTTCTATAACACTGACTTGACCGCGTGAATGTTCACGCCATCTGTCACGTCTAAAATGTGATGTTCTAATTACTACTTTTCACTAGATGTGTACATTTGTCCGGTGAAAACTTCTAATGTCTGATGACGAGTAACATCTACCCCCCTTCCAAACAACAGCGGATACTCACATAAACAAAGATGGACGGCCAAGGGGTCAAGTATTTAGCGTTGACCATTCCCAAGATCTGGGGCATGTGTCCATTTCTAGCACCCGCAAACAACAATCTGTGGAACGTGTTTTTTTTTAATTTTAAAATTTGTTTAATTGTTCACACAGTTAAAATATATATATATATTTAAACCGAAGAGCGTTGGCTTGGCACTGACCAGATCATAATGTTTAAGCAAAATTTCGTCATCCGATCGCATGGCATCACTAACAAATATCAAACAATGCCATTCAAGGTAACTTAAAGTCAACTAAATCCACTTCATAGTATCTGAATGTTAACCAATGGCATTTCATAGTTACCTAATTTCAAAAATCCCATTTTATAATTACCAAATGCCAAAAAATCTAAAGTCTCAGTTACCATATGCCAAGCGATCCCATAGTTGACAAATGTCAACCAGATCTACAACTTAATGTCCCCAAATTGAAAGCTTTATTTAAATTAATATTTTTTTATTTAAAATAAAGAAAATCCCAAACATTATTTATGGTATATTTCAAGCACAGTACATCTCACGCCGTGTTACTCATAAAGGGGAGAGTACACCGTGTCACGGTGACCTCGTGGCCACATTATTCTTGTCTTTGTGCCTGCCACCATTGTTTATTTATGTTTCTAATCCGTCTTGGCTGACAAAAGAATGAGCAGCGCAGAGGGACAGCGGCGTAACAATAAAAACAAGAAACGCTTTTATTCCACGAAACAAATTAAGCTACCGGTTAAAGCGAAACGAAAACGGATTTTGATGCTGAATGTGCGACAATTAATGCCGCCCATTGTTAAGGAGAATTGTCCGTACCTGGAGTGTCCCATAATGGAGGCGTTCAGGGCTCCTATTGAAGTCAGGGCTACTAGGACGGATATAAGGGGGACAAGCGGGCTGTACATTCTGTGGATGAAGTCCTGTTGATAAGAACAATATACAATCAGCGATGTTGTTGATGTGGATGACGTATGTATCACAATGAATGAAGGTGATGTGGATGACATATGTATCACAATGAATGTAGGGGATGTGGATGACATTTGTATCACAAGGAATGAAGGGGATGTGGATGACATATGTATGACAAGGGATGTAGGTGATGTGGATGACATTTGTATCACAAGGGATGTAGGTGATGTGGATGACATTTGTATCATAAGGAATGAAGGGGATGTGGATGACATATGTATCACAAGGGATGTAGGTGATGTGGATGACATATGTATCACAATGAATGTAGGGGATGTGGATGACATATGTATGACAAGGAATGAAGGGGATGTGGATGACATACGTATCACAAGGGATGTAGGTGATGTGGATGACATACGTATCACAAGGAATGAAGGGGATGTGGATGACATATGTATCACAATGAATGTAGGGGATGTGGATGACATATGTATCACAATGAATGTAGGTGATGTGGATGACATACGTATGACAAGGGATGTAGGTGATGTGGATGACATATGTATCACAATGAATGTAGGGGATGTGGATGACATATGTATCACAATGAATGTAGGGGATGTGGATGACATATGTATCACAATGAATGTAGGTGATGTGGATGACATATGTATCATAAGGGATGTAGGTGATGTGGATGACATGTATCACAAGGGATATAGGTGATGTGGATGACATACGTATCATAAGGGATGTAGGTGATGTGGATGACATGTATCACAAGGGATATAGGTGATGTGGATGACATACGTATAACAAGGGATGTAGGTGATGTGGATGACATTTGTATCACAAGGGATGTAGGTGATGTGGATGACATTTGTATCACAATGAATGTAGGGGATGTGGATGACATATGTATGACAAGGGATGTAGGTGATGTGGATGACATTTGTATCACAAGGGATGTAGGTGATGTGGATGACATTTGTATCACAAGGAATGTAGGGGATGTGGATGACATATGTATCACAAGGGATGTAGGTGATGTGGATGACATATGTATGACAAGGGATGTAGGTGATGTGGATGACATATGTATGACAAGGGATGTAGGTGATGTGGATGACATGTATCACAAGGGATATAGGTGATGTGGATGACATAGGTATAACAAGGGATGTAGGGGATGTGGATGACATATGTATGACAAGGGATGTAGGGGATGTGGATGACATATGTATGACAAGGGATGTAGGTGATGTGGATGACATATGTATGACAAGGGATGTAGGTGATGTGGATGACATGTATCACAAGGGATATAGGTGATGTGGATGACATACGTATAACAAGGGATGTAGGGGATGTGGATGACATATGTATGACAAGGGATATAGGTGATGTGGATGACATACGTATAACAAGGGATGTAGGGGATGTGGATGACATACGTATCACAAGGGATGTAGGTGATGTGGATGACATATGTATGACAAGGGATGTAGGTGATGTGGATGACATGTATCACAAGGGATATAGGTGATGTGGATGACATGTATCACAAGGAATGTAGGTGATGTGGATGACATTTGTATCACAATGAATGTAGGGGATGTGGATGACATACGTATAACAAGGGATGTAGGGGATGTGGATGACATATGTATGACAAGGGATGTAGGTGATGTGGATGACATGTATCACAAGGGATATAGGTGATGTGGATGACATTCGTATAACAAGGGATGTAGGTGATGTGGATGACATTTGTATCACAATGAATGTAGGGGATGTGGATGACATACGTATAACAAGGGATGTAGGGGATGTGGATGACATGTATCACAAGGGATATAGGTGATGTGGATGACATATGTATCACAAGGAATGAAGGTGATGAGGATGACATGTATCACAAGGAATGTAGGTGATGTGGATGACATATATATGACAAGGGATGTAGGTGATGTGGATGACATGTATCACAAGGGATATAGGTGATGTGGATGACATATATATGACAAGGGATGTAGGTGATGTGGATGACATGTATCACAAGGAATGTAGGTGATGTGGATGACATATGTATGACAAGGATGTAGGTGATGTGGATGACATGTATCACAAGGGATGTAGGTGATGTGGATGACATATGTATCACAAGGGATGTAGGTGATGTGGATGACATGTATCACAAGGGATGTAGGTGATGTGGATGACATATGTATGACAAGGGATGTAGGGGATGTGGATGACATATGTATCACAAGGAATGTAGGTGATGTAAACATGTATCATAAGGAAATAAGGGGAGTAGCTTATGTAAACATATGTAATCATCTGTATATTGTGTGTGTGTGTCCCATAGCCTCGTGGGAGCGGGGGGGGGGTCCTAATGTTTCCGTTAGAACTTTCACGGGGCTTTGTAGACCTTGGTGGCGCCCATCTCTTCTCTCTAGGGAGCGGAGGACTTTTTTTTTTAGCGATAGTCATTCATCAGCTTGTGATGTTAGCGCACTGTTGACCACGCTATCCAGCCGCCCATCTGTGTTTAAGTATTAAGTAAATGGCGTATTGAGGTAGATGCAGTAAAAATTTATACGTTTTTGAATGGCAGCTACGTGACAATACCCGTATTTCATTAGATGACAATACACCGTTACTGTACTATAATATGTGTATACAGTTACTATACTCCTATATGTGTACACCGTTACTGTACTCAAATATGTGTACACCGTTACTGTACTCTAATATGTATACACCGTTACTGTACTCTAATATGTATACATCATCGTTTGGAAGTCAGCTTTCAATCAAATCAATTTCTTCCAACATTTTAGTTTGAAATAAAAGGGTAGAATAGTTGAAGTAAAATAAAATAAAATAACTAATAATAATTGTTATGAAGACATTTTAAAACATCTTCTAACAATTTATCATCAAAGTAACGACATCAAATATTTAATTTAAAAAAAGACAACACCCAACAAACAAACAAAAAGAGAACAGAATTATGTCTGCATGTTTTCAAAAGAAGACTATTTCGTTGCTCTGACTGCGTGTGACAAGGGACACAATCCACAACTTGACATTACATTAATCACCTGCCCCTTTGTTGTTTTAACTTTTTAGGTCAAACAACTTGTCCCATTAATTCATATGACCGGCATCAATCATAAAGGAACAGTTAAAAAAAAACAACAACATATCATTGTATGCCCGGTCTTTTAAACATAAGATAGCCACAAGCATGTAGACTTAGTTTAAACATATAAAGCCGGCCCAGCTACAATATTGTATACCTAGTCTATAAACATAATTATATCATAATCACATTCATATAGAAACATTACAAAAACAATTCTAAAATAAAAATAAAAATCGGTCACGGGTTCAAACCCCGGTTCTGGCACCCCTACGGGTAGATGATGCTCGTTAAAACCTTGGCTGGTAGTTCATCTAGGAGAAGGAAACTCCGAATACAAATCCCCCGCTGCCTTGCGGCTATACCTGCCTTGCGGGAAAGGCTAAGGGAGTAAACCCTGAAAGAAAATCAGGAATTGGAGCACCTACAGGCGGTCTATACATAAGACTTATGTACATACCGGCAGCTCCTGCGACGCCAATGGCAGCCAAGCTGCATCGACGCAAGTCGTTCCCTTGGTTACACCATTGACGTGGAGAGGGGGGATATGCTGTATGGGCAGCAGCTAATTCTCCATATTACCCGCCCAGGCTTGCATCACCTCTGGAGAGGACACTCCAGCGTCGCCGCAAGGTGTCGACAAAACACGGGAAGCAGCAGTTACCGGTTATAAGCCAAAGCTCAATTGACGTAGAGCTAGGCGCCAGGGGCTGCTTCCGACGGTGGGAGAGACTACCAATGTCTCACTGGACAGCTACCGCCCGCCTCAAACTGGGCAGCCCCCAGTCAAATAGGTGCTATCCCGTCATGGCCTGCCTTCTCCACTGGGTGCGTGGAGATTAGAGTACCACTCAACAAGTGGGCCACTAAGCCCTGCACCAAGAAATACAAAAAAGAAAAAGAAGACCCCAGCTCTTCGAATCGCTAGCTGGAACGTGAGGACTATGTGTCCCGGCATCACTGATGATCTGCAGTCCATAAACGACACACGGAAGACAGGAATAATCGATAGAGAACTTAAAAGGCTAAAGATTGACATAGCATGCCTTCAGGAGACCAGGCTCCCAGACAACGGTTCACTCAAAGAGGCCAATTACACCTTCTTCTGGCAAGGCAGACCGAAAGACGAACCTAGACAGCATGGTGTGGGTTTCGCTGTTAAAAACACTCTTCTACCATCCATTGAACCACCGTCATCAGGCACGGAGAGGATCCTCACTCTAAGACTCAGAACAACTGCGGGCCCAGCAAACATTCTTAGTGTGTATGCCCCAACACTCTATTCAACTCCGGAAGAGAAGGACCAGTTCTATGGAGCGTTAGACCAGGCAATAGCCGGCATCCACAAAGACGAGGCAATCTATCTCCTAGGAGATTTCAATGCTAGAGTGGGGAGCGACCACGAAGCCTGGCCCACCTGCCTTGGACTATTTGGAAGAGGAAAGTTAAATGAAAATGGACAAAGGCTTCTGGAATTGTGCTGCTCACGAGGCTTGTGTGTGACCAACACTTTCTTCAAGTGCAAGGATATACATCAAGTATCTTGGAGACACCCTCGATCCCACCAATGGCACCAGCTGGACCTCATTATCACCAGGCGTGCACAACTAGCTAGCGTCCTACTCACTCGCAGCTATCACAGTGCCGACTGTGACACGGATCATTCCCTTGTCGCCAGCAAAGTACGAATAATGAGGAAAAACTCGTACCACACAAAGAAAAAGGGAAGTCCACGCATCAATACCTCCTGCATGAAAGACCCTGCGATAGCGCAGCTGTTCAAAGACAAGGTGAAGGAAAGTCTCTCAAAGATGTCCCCATGCGTCACCATTGACTCCAAATGGACGCAACTGAGAGACACAATCTATACATCCGCAATACAAGCCTTTGGCAAAAAATCTCACAAAAACACGGACTGGTTTGATGAACATTGGGACGAGATGAAACCCGTCACTGAAGCAAAAAGGAAAGCTCTTATGGCTTACAAGGAAAAGCCTACACCTGACAATTTGCATGCTTTAAAAACAGCTAAGTCACTTGCCCAAAAGGTTGCACGTAAATGTGTCAATACCTACTGGCTTAAGCTCTGTTCCAGTATACAATCAGCTGCAGACATGGGCAATGCAAAAGTCATGTACGAAAACATCAAAAAGGCAACGGGCCCCTTGACGTCAAAAGCTGCTCCCCTAAAGTCCAAAAATGGAGAAATTATTCAAGACCAGGCAGCACAGCTAAAACGGTGGGTTGAGCATTATCTGGAATTGTATTCAACAGTTACCACAGTCTCCAGCACCGCTCTAGATGACATCCCAGATATGCCACTCATGGAAGAACTTGATGTCGTGCCCACACAGGAAGAGCTGAGCAAAGCAATTGACAGTCTAGCTTGTGGAAAAGCGCCTGGGAATGATGGAATACCACCAGAGGTTCTAAAGAGTGGCAAGACAGCTTTACTCCAACCATTGCACGAGATTCTGTCCCTCTGCTGGGAACAGGGCTACATCCCCCAAGACCTAAAGGATGCAAATATAGTGACACTATATAAAAACAAAGGTGATAGGAGTGATTGCAATAATTATCGCGGCATTTCACTCCTTAGTATTGTAGGAAAGACCTTTGCCCGCGTTATACTAAAACGTTTACAAAGCCTAGCATCCCGCGTCTATCCAGAATCTCAGTGTGGTTTCCGGTCCGGTCGGTCTACCATAGACATGGTGTTCTCCATACGACAGCTCCAGGAAAAATGCAGAGAGCAGCAGATGCCACTATACATTGCATTTGTGGACCTTACAAAAGCCTTCGACTTAGTCAGTCGCAACGGGCTATTCCAAATACTGGCAAAAATTGGATGTCCCCCTCACCTACTTGCCATCATCAGACAGTTCCATGAAAATATGCTTGGCACAGTACAGTTCGATGGAGCTAAGTCAGAGGCCTTCCCTGTCAGCAGCGGAGTTAAACAAGGTTGTGTACTCGCACCAACACTCTTCGCAATATTCTTCTCTGTACTTCTTCGATACGCATTCAAGGATAGCAGTGAGGGAATCTGGTTACATACCAGAGCTGATGGAGGACTTTTCAACACTGCCCGCCTCCGAGCCAAGACCAAAACGACGGATGTCCTAATTCGAGAGCTACTATTTGCGGATGATGCGGCACTAACAGCACATACAGAATCTGGTTTGCAACAACTCGTGTCAAGCTTCTCCAATGCCTGCAAAGAATTTGGTCTGCAAATCAGCTTGAAAAAGACAAACATCATGGCCCAAGACACTCGACCTCCTCCTACCATAAATATCGATAATGAAAACTTGGAGGTTGTGGACAGCTTCACCTACTTGGGATCCAAGGTCTCCAATACACTGTCCATTGAAGAAGAAATAAACAGCAGAATTGGCAAGGCAGCCGCAACAATGGCTAAACTAAATAAGCGGGTCTGGCAAAACACCAAGCTAACGGAGAAAACCAAACTGTGCGTCTATCGAGCCTGTGTCATCAGTACACTACTATATGGGAGCGAGACATGGACCACTTATACATCACAAGAGCGTAAGCTTAACAGCTTCCATTTGAGATGCTTGCGCCGCATCCTTGGTATTAAATGGCAAGAAAAAGTGCCTAATAGTGAGGTACTAACGCGTGCCAATACCCAAAGCATGTTCTCAATTCTTAGTGAAAGACGCCTGAGGTGGCTAGGACATGTCAAAAGAATGAGCCCCGGCCGCATCCCGAAGGACCTCCTATATGGTGAACTTGCTTCAGGAAAGAGGAAAACAGGTCGCCCACGCTTGCGATTTAAAGATGTCTGTCAAAGGGACATGAAAGCAGCCAAAATACATACAAGTGACTGGGAGTGTAAGGCAGAAGACCGATCTACGTGGCGCACAGTTGTCAAAGAGGGCGTCATAGTAGCCGAGGAGCGAAGAATGGAGGAGGCTGCAGACAGAAGAGCTAGGAGAAAGGCCAAAACATTTGGAAGCACAGAACTCGTGTGTAAAAACTGTGGCAAAGACTGTCACTCAAGGATAGGACTGCACAGTCACTCGAGGAAATGCAACCCAACCCAACGGTGATGCACCATCGTCTCGCGAGACGGAAGGATGCCGGATA
>MUZC01000213.1:964076-977396 GCA_002072015.1 Radix auricularia
TCATCATGTCACACCAATCATCATGTCACACCAATCATCATGTCACACCAATCATCATGTCACACCAATCATCATGTCACACCAATCATCATGTCACACCAATCATCATGTCACACCAATCATCATGTCACACCAATCATCATGTCACACCAATCATCATGTCACACCAATCATCATGTCACACCAATCATCATGTCACCCCAATCATCATGTCACGCCAATCATCATGTCACACCCATCATCATGTCACACCAATCATCATGTCACACCAATCATCATGTCACACCAATCATCATGTCACTCCCATCATCATGTCGCCCCAATCATCATGTCACACCAATCATCATGTCACACCAATCATCATGTCACACCAATCATCATGTCACACCAATCATCATGTCACACCAATCATCATGTCACCCCAATCATCATGTCACACCCATCATCATGTCGCCCCAATCATCATGTCACACCAATTATCATGTCACACCAATCATCATGTCACGCCAATCATCATGTCACACCAATCATCATGTCACACTAATCATCATGTCACACCAATCATCATGTCACACCAATCATCATGTCACACCAATCATCACGCCATGTCACGGCAATCATCATGTCACACCAATCATCATGTCACCCCAATCATCATGTCACACCTATCATCATGTCACACCAATCATCATGTCACACCAATCATCATGCCACGCCAATCACCATGTCACACCAATCATCATGTCACGCCAATCATCATGTCACACCAATCATCACGCCATGTCACGGCAATCATCATGTCACACCAATCATCATGTCACCCCAATCATCACGCCATGTCACGGCAATCATCATGTCACACCAATCATCATGTCACACCAATCATCATGTCACACCAATCATCATGTCACGCCAATCATCATGTCACACCAATCATCATGTCACAGCAATCATCATGTCACACCAATCATTATGTCACTCCAATCATCATGTCACACCAATCATCATGTCACACCAATCATCATGTCACACAAATCATCATGTCACACCAATCATCATGTCACACCAATCCTCATGTCACACCAATCATCATGTCACGCCCATTATCATGTCACCCCAATCATCATGTCACCCCAATCATCATGTCACACCCATCATCATGTAACGCCACCATCATGTCACACCAATCATCATGTCACGCCAATCATCATGTCACGCCAATCATCATGTCACACCAATCATCATGTCACACCAATCATCATGTCACAGCAATCATCATACCCCAATCATCATGTCACACCAATCATCACCAATCATCTTGTCACACCAATCATCATGTCACACCAATCACCATGTCACGCCAATCACCATGTCACACCAATCATCATACCCCAATCATCATGTCACGCCAATCATCATGTGACATCAATCATCATGTCCCACCAATCATCATTTCACATCAATCATCATGTCACACCAATCACCTTGTCACACCAATCACCATGACACACCAACCATCATGTCACACCAATCATCACCAATCATCATACCCCAATCACTGCAGCTCCCAGACCTGTACCCTAAGAGCTGCAGAGACTCGCGACAAAGTAAATGCTGTCCCCTGTTTAAAGCAGGCGACATTGTAACTCTAACGTGGGAGTTTAGAGACCAGACTAAACCCAAGAGATCTGCCGCAATCAGAATTCTGCCATTGTCCATGCGAGTCTGGCCAGTGGGGGAAATACTGGCACTTGAGCTGGCATCGTCCCGGGGGGAGGGGCGGTCGGCACTGCCAGGAAAATATAGCAAGGGAGCGGGTATGGCGGGGTATTTTCGATAATTTCCTAGTGGGGATTAAGTTAAGGCGAAATCAACTCAACACCATCTCCAGGCTAGATGGGTTCTATTTATTCTTCTTCTAGTAAACACGTTTTTTTTTTGTATGTAAAAGTTTCTGTTTTGAAATGCATTGATCGCAGGCCATAAAGAAAATTAAAAGAAGAAAAACTACGTGTTACAACAATTTATACACACGTTGTTGTAACATTGAGCCCCACTCATAATAACTGATCAACATACGTTATAGAAAGATACTTAGATGTTAAATATTCAGCTCGTGGGAAATAAACTGTGTGCTTAGAGAGTTTCAGCTTTGTTGAGGTTAGCAATATTACGATAGAAGTAGACAGGCAGCATTGTACAGCTGAAACAACAGCAGGATACAAGTAGGCAGACATCATTGTGGAGGTGAAACAACAGCAAACCGACTGTCGATGTAGAATTACCATAAAGTAAATGATGAAATCAACCACCTGCTATTAGATTTAATGTCTTGCTCACAGACTAGATTCAGGGGGGGGGGGAAGCTTGTTGTTAATAAACGAAATTGGTCTAATTCCATAGACTAGACAGAAACTAAGGCACTTTGAAGTAGTTGAATATACGAATGCTGCAAAACTCTCGACAAAAGAAGTCATAAAATAGATAGAAATGGAAATGCCGGCAGATCTGACTGAAACTTAATTCACGCGGCCAATGGATTTTAAAAGTGCTGAAGAAACACGGGCAGACGAGAGCTCACCTGACGTCTACTTCCGGTTTAAATGTTTTCCCGCTGGTTAGGAGATGGATACAGAATTAACGAGGAGGAGTGAGCGTGGGTGCGTGTTGGAACTCGGGAGTCTGCACATTACATAGTAACGGCTAAATCTTATGGACATAGTCTCTATCCATCCACCCATCCATCCATCCATTCATTCATCCATCCATCCGTCCACCCACCCATCCTTCCGTCCACCTGTTCGTCCACCCACCCACCCATCCATTTATCCGTCCACCCACCCATCCATCCGTCCACCTGTTCGTCCGTCGACCCACCCATTCATCTATCCACCCACCCATCTATCCGTCCATCTCTCCATCTACCCATCCACCCCTCCATCCATCCATCCCTCCATCCTTCCACCAGTCAGTCGACCCACCCATTCATCTATCCACACACCCATCCGTCCGTCCAACTATCCATCTACCCATCCACTCCTCCATCTATCCATCAATCCCTCCATCCGTCCACCAGTCCGTCGACCCACCCATCTACCTATCAATCTGTTATCTATCTACCTACATACCTAACTACCTCTTTAAATGTACAGCTAGAGTCAGACCAGTCTTATCATATGCCAATTGAATGTTTCACGGCATATTATATCTATCTCTAGACGAGTGGCTGACCCAATACATAGAGTACAATCATCACAAAAAGAGAGTCCTCACATATTAGGTGGTTAAAAAGTGTGAAGCTGTAAGAACGTAGTCTAGTATTAAATGAAGCGAGTTTCTTTTTGATGTACGGAGATAAACATATCACAATATGTGTTTAACATTCACCATTATAATATTGTTCGAATCACTGGAGAGTTCTAGTTCTTGTGCATACTTTTATGCAAGATGGCCCGATATTTGTGATGTCAAAAGTTTGATGAATCTAACGGCCCGAGTCAGTCACGATAGAAATACTGGGTCAGAGCTTATCAGACGATGGGATCTTACTATAGGCAGGACAACATTGTCTTTAAAAAATGTATATTTATTCGTTTTCTTTTTTATAATGTGTTTGTGTGGTGTGTGGGGGTGGGGGACACAGGGAGTGGGAAGAAGTAATTAGCGTGTACTTTCTTCTCCAGCTTCTCTCATCACTACTTCGCTCTGTCTTTCTCTCTCAAATCTCCCATCCTTCCCCGTCCCTTTTGACTGTTTTTTTTTCGATCAGTGGCGTATACAGGAAAGGGGGAGTGGGTCCAAATTTGAAAATCCCCCCCAGGCCCCCACATGATGGGGGCCCCAAAGGATTGTCTGAAAAGATCTATTTTTTTACATTAAATATTATACATTACGCCATCGGTCAAAATGATGGAGCCCCCAAAGAGGCCAAGCTCCCCGGATCCGCTAATCCCTAGCTACGCCACTGTTCTCGATACACCATCTAGTATCAGTATCAGTAAGTCTCTCCGCCTCTACCACATCTCTTTTTCTTTAGATGCTTAGTCACAAATCACCCATCCCTTATAATCTTATCAATTTCTCTCTCTTCTCATTTTTGTACTTGGTAAATCGGCCCCACTTGGAACATTATAAAGAGCTAATTTCTCTATATAACTCATGTTTTAATGACCTTAAAATAAAGATGCGCATTTAAACTATGTTCAAGTTTACCAAAAAAATAATAATAAAATTGAAATTCAGTTTGGTAAAAATTAAGCGTATTACCGTGTAGCACCGAGTCGGTAAGAAATCTGACAGGTTAAAGATAAAACTGGATCAGTGATAAGAGAATGGCGAATATTGTTGGAGGTGAAGATTGAAACATTGAATTCATAGATACCTCATGAACCGAGGTGACATTTCATACTAAATAAAACTGACAACCCTGTTGCTAGTATCAGTTAATTCACCTCATAGGTAGGCCGCACTGCAGTCAAATATCTTACATCCCTACTCACATATTCCCCCTGACATTAACACTCCCCGCCCTCCATCCACCCAACTTTCCACCCCACCATTCACCCCATATTTCCACCCCACCTTGCATCACTTCTTCCACCCCACCTTCAAACTCACCTTTCACCCTACCATCCACCCCACCTTCCAACCCACCTTCCACCCCATATTTCAACCCACCTTGCCCCCACCTTGCATCCCTTCTTCCACCCCACCTTCCCCCCACCTACCTTTCCAGGCTTATATACCAACTCACACATAACAACAATAAGTTCATATATAAAAACACTGAGGCGGATGTTGGAAACGACAAGACTGTTCCGCGTACCCTAAATCACCTGAACCAGGTAAACGGATATGAACAGGTAGACCCTACTTCGTCGTCATAGCAGTCTTAGATATTGGAGTGCCAGGTATGGAAAGATCCTGTTTCGGTTCAAAGCACTGCGGTGTTCACAGTAGATAACGGGCAAATCCTGGCTCACCACCTGACCCGGATGTAGATTGTAGGTCTGACCTCAGCATTTTTTACGGCCCCGGATTACTCGACGGCTGAAATTTTGCAAGTCATTTACTGGCATGATCGGGCGTGATTTTATGAGCAGAAATATGAGTTGATAAAATTGAGAAAGTGTTGACCATAAAGAGAAAGTGTTGACATTACAGAGAAAGTGTTGACATTACAGAGAAAGAGTTGACATTACGGAGAAATGTTGAAAATAAGCGAAAGAGTTGACATTACAGAGAAAGGGTTGACATTACAGAGAGAGTGTTGACATTACAGAGAAAGTGTTGACATTACAGAGAAAGAGTTGACATTACAGAGAAATGTTGAAAATAAGCGAAAGTGTTGACATTACAGAGAAAGGGTTGACATTACAGAGAGAGTGTTGACATTACAGAGAAAGTGTTGACATTACAGAGAAAGAGTTGACATTACAGGAAAGAGTTGTTATTACAGAGAAAGTGTTGATATCAAAGAGAAAGTGGTGACATTAAAGAGAGTTAGTAGTGGGGAAAGATCTGTCAAAACTTTCTTACATGGTACTTTAGATTCATTTGAGAACTGACCTGGTGCGCCTTATGCTTCCTCCACAATACCCTTCACCTGCCTTCTACATCAATTAAACACATTAGAAATAGAAGTTTACCCGTACTCGGCGTGTGTGGAGCCACAGGTCCAGTTGTGATACGCTCATATAATCAATGCATTGGCAGGTCTAGTTGTGATACGTTCATATAATCAATGTATCGGCAGATCTAGTTGTGATGCGCTCATATAATCAATGTATCGGCAGATCTAGTTGTGATGCGCTCATATAATGATTGTATCATTCACTTCTTCTAAAAATTTTACACTCATTCAATTGAAATTCAGAGAAGCTCAATCCCTACAGTATTGAGTGTATACCGCCGTGGTGAGCGGGTTGTGGTGGTGGTCTAACTAGTGAAACCCACGGGCTGGTCTCACGGGTGAATTAATGTTACAGGGCACCAGATGGTGCCACAGGTAGTTCCTGATACAAAAATTCTCTTGTTTAGGGAGGGCACAAAGCCAACCACAAAAAGGTAGACTTTTTTGCAGTTTAATTTTAAAATTCCAATTTTTGTAGGTTTGTTTGAATGTGTGTATAGTATTAATCGATGGTGATAGGAAACCATAAAAAAATGAAATGATTGCTAAACCAATTGAAAAACTACTTAAAGGATTATATAAGGCATCCACTAGCAAAACGTGCAGTCATTTTTTAAAAAGAGTTTTTGAGGGGAAAAAACATTTATGTTTTTGAGCGACTTAGCAGATTTTTAAAGTTAATTAATATTAAAATCCTTAACATTAACTTCACGTCTTGTCTGTCGCGATCTATCTCTGTCTGTCGCGATCTATCTCTGTCTGTCGCGGTCTATCTCTCTGTCTGTCGCGATCTATCTCTGTCTGTCGCGGTCTATCTCTCTGTCTGTCGCGGTCTATCTCTGTCTGTCGCGATCTATCTCTGTCTGTCGCGATCTATCTCTGTCTGTCGCGGTCTATCTCTGTCTGTCACGATCTATCTCTGTCTGTCACGATCTATCTGTCTGTTGTCATCTATCTCTGTCTTTCGTGATCCCGCGAAAAAATAAAAGTGAAAAATGACCTACTTCTCGTGATGCTATCTAGCTGAAATTTTGCACATAGACTTTTGTTACCTAACAAATGTCAAATGTACCGTAATTAAATTAATGAATTTTTAGTTTATCTTTATGTATCTCTATGTAAAATTTAAAGTACAGGGCTAGTCTGTCGTGCAGTGAGTATTATATTAAACAAACCACTTTTAATATTTTCCTGTCTCGCGGTAAGATGCATATTATATTGAACATACTGTTATAACGTTTTCCCGATCTGTAAATGTGTATGCTATTCTGTCGGGCGGTGCATATTATAATGTAAATTATCAATACTTTAAGTTACGTCTCATACATAAGGGATTTATAATCCAAAGCATTGTCAAGGGTTGTTTTTATTTTAACAACAACATAGAGCGCTTGTCGACTGAAAGCAGGTTTCATAAGTTAACTCCTCATATGTGGATGGATTGTGCAATAAAAATACGCCTTAAATTTCTATTTAAAAATAAATACGTTTAAAACATCAACCGTGTATTGTGAAATGTGTAATTGAAATCGAAACAATTCTTGAAATAAAACTAAATCGTTCATTTATAGCTAATAGTTGGGTATGTAGAGTATGAGAACATATATTTTTACATAACTTACCCATAATCCACCCTGCTAGTATGTTGACTGCTGTCTTCACGTCTTCTGTCAGGCAGTCAGGAAATGCTGGCTTGACTATGTAAAGCGCCGCAGTGTTGGCCAGAAAGGCCCAAAAGGGCCCCGCTATCAGGACCGTGTAGCCCCACATCATCAAGAAACCCATGAGGGGCCCAAAGCTTTTCATTGCGTAAGAGTAGGGCCCCCCGGCCTTGGGGTACATCGTCCCCAGCTCAGCGAAGCAAAGGGCCGTGCCGACGTTGATGAGGCCCCCGATGAGCCAGACGACGAGCGAGGCCCCCACAGAGCCGGTCTGGGCGAGGATGGACGAGGGCGACACAAAGATGGACGAGTGGCCCGTCACGGCAACCATGATGGCCGTACAGTGGAGAAGGTTGATGGATCTCTTCATCTCCACCGTCGACATCTGTTTCTGAAGGCCCGGGGCTCCATCCCCGTCGGGCGTCGCCCCGCCCGAGGATGGCAGCACCCCCGTGCCCACAGGTAGTCCGTTGCCCAGTTTATCCCCGTTAGGGACGTGGGAGTTGTTGGATATGATGGAGATGGGTGTGACGTCATCGTAAACTCCCGCATCGCGGCCATCTTCGTTGTTGACGTAACCTTTGTTGTCTTCACCGGAGAAAGAGGTCAACGATACGACGGGCGGCTCAGCCGATGAGCGACCTTTAAACAGTCCAAGTTTACGTCTGGACATCTTCACCTCTGACCCCTGGGAGGTCAAACCTTTGATGTGGACAGTGACACTAAACTAAAGAGAGGGTTGATGCCTTTAATTCGATGCGGCTGAAACGAGAGAAATACAAATAATAAGACATTTTTAAAAAAATGAACAAAACAACATCAACTCCTTATTTTGTAAAAAAGTTTACTTAAATCATAACTATCGTTTTCTTTTAAGTTCATAGTTACCTAATATTTATGTTTTTTGAAGGCTATAGAACTTAATATAAGCACGGAAATTACAGGTAAAAGCTTATAAAAAATAATTTAGAAACGATGCGGTGTCGTTAAATATATGATAAAAAAATTGATGAAATCAAAATGAAAACATGGATACTACCATTAGAAAAAAAAAAACTCCAGTAACATAAATCACAGATAAGAGTTTAGTTACACGATCTGAAATACTTTTTTACTGGACTAAGAAAGTGCTATTTCAGGTGCTATTTTAGGTGTTATTTTAGGTGTCACCTGTTGTCTAACTTGATCATTAATTTAAAAAAAAAAAGAAAATCCATCGATTAGCACAAAGTAATTGTAATTTCCATGACGGAAAATAGAATCCGTGTAGGTAGTTACAGTTTAAAAAAAAAACAATTTAATTGGTTACCAAGAGTTAGTTTTGACTTGACCAGTGGTCTGCCTAACAAGTGTTTTCGCTACTAGGACTGAACACGATTTTGTTTGGGAAAACTGGATTTTTATTTTAAAATTGACGTTTGTTCAGTTTCTTCTCTCTCTCTCTCTCTCTCTCTCTCTCTCTCTTGGTACCCTCACGCATTGAGCTCGGTAAGGATGTTTGTGTGTGCTCGGTGAACAGATTAATGTTGTCCTAATAGTTGAACTCTACCACAAATAATTAATACTATATAAAATGTCTCTGCTCAGCCCATATCTATATATAACTACATGCACTGAAGAGATAACAATAATAATAAATTAAGTACACGAGCAGCCAACATAGATACAGCTATTCATTCACCCAACAACACTAAGGCGGATTCTCCAAAAGGCGTTCCTGCATCATTCTACGAACTGTGTTGGGGGGGGGGGCGTGGCTCCCGTTAATGACCTCATATTACTCAGAAGTAACTGGCCCGGACAATGAGTTATTCACGGCGAAAAGTGTCAACGAATTTAAATTAAAAATACTGGCTTTGAATTCGGAGATAGTAAACACAAATTATGATTCGCAATTTACGTTTTACTCGATATAAGTACAAACACTTATCAACATTTCTTAAAGTGATATAAGTACAAACACTTATCAACATTTCTTGAAAGTGAAATAAGTACAAACACTTATCAACATTTCTTGAAAGTGAAATAAGTACAAACACTTATCAACATTTCTTAAAGTGATATAAGTACAAACACTTATCAACATTTCTTAAAGTGATATAAGTACAAACACTTATCAACATTTCTTAAAGTGAAATAAGTACAAACACTTATCAACATTTCTTACGGTGAAATAACACACTCCAGTTACTCCAGTAACACTTATCAAAGATAATTTTTTTGGAGAATGAAGGAGTAAATTATTAAAGAAAAAGTTTAACTAATTGCGGGATGAGCAAGCAACCTCGGCCCAAAATGTTGTCATGTAGGCTCTAGCAGGATACCACTACAGTAAAAGATGGGATGTTTGGGGCCCGATCCTTCTTTATATTGGGAGTATAGGGACTCTTTCCCTTGTTCAGTTGGGGTCTATGACCCTGCTGATCTTAGCAACATATCTCGGGATATAATGAAAAAAAGGGGAGGGTAGTAGTCCAGGATCTAAACAGTATTGCGGGATTGATCAATTTTGTTAAAATTTTATCAGAGCATGAATTTTATTGTAAGGCGGGGATTAGGAGTGCAGCAAAGTGGTTATAATTCTTAAACTGGTAATAACTCTTCAAATGGTTCTAACTCTTCAACTGGTTCTAACTCTTCAACTGGTTCTAACTCTTCAAATGGTTCTAACTCTTCAACTGGTTCTAACTCTTCAACTGGTTCTAACTCTTCAACTGGTTCTAACACTTCAACTGGTTCTAACTCTTCAACTGGTTCTAACTCTTCAACTGGTTCTAACTCTTCAACTGGTTCTAACTCTTCAATTGGTTCTAACTCTTCAACTGGTTCTAACTCTTCAACTGGTTCTAACTCTTCATGTGGTTCTAACTCTTCATGTGGATCTAACTCTTCATGTGGTTCTAACTCTTCATGTGGTTCTAACTCTTCATGTGGTTCTAACTCTTCATGTGGTTCTAACTCTTCATGTGGTTCTAACTCTTCATGTGGTTCTAACTCTTCATGTGGTTCTAACTCTTCAAGTGGCTATAACTCTTCAAGTTGTTCTAACTGTTCAACTGGTTCTATCTCTTCAACTGGTCATAACTCTTCATGTGGTTCTAACTCTTCATGAAGCTCTAACACTTTAAGTAAAAGGAAAACTGCCCCAGGCTATTCCACCCCCTCCCCCCAAACCCCGGGTCTCTTCCAAAACCCCTCTCACGTAAACTGAAAGAGTTTTGAAAATCCTGTTTTGAATGTAAACATAGATTCCTTCTCAGTGCGTTTTTTTAGACGTGAAAACAGCCACCATGTAAATGAAGACAATCCGTTTTATTAGGTGAATGCAGTCAAATTTATTCCAAAACGCAGGATTTATTGATGCAGATTAGCGTCAACATTAGAGCTGAAAAACCAACAACGAAATAAAGAAATAATAAGAAATTGTTCAAATGTGTGGAAAAAGAACGACAACAACAAAACAACTTCCCCCTGAAATGAAAGCTAAAATTATCTGGACTATAAATTTTAGGTCTAGAAATAAACGAATGGCTGATCAAATGTTGATAGCCACTGACATTAGAATAATTTAGATAGGATTAAATGAGAACGGTTTTGAAAAAATTACTCCAGTTCATTTTTGTCTTTAGCGAAAGCCTACCACATCTATAAAATAGATTAATTTTTAAACAAATATTTTTTTTAAACATTAAAAAAAAACCCACTAATATTTATATTTTTACTAGGAAATATAAACAGGCAAACAAAAGGTATAATTAAATTTAAAGAAATAAATTTTTAAAAAATAAATAATTTCGTTAATTTATTTGTTTTAAAACATTCTCCACAATTTCAGTTACCTTCTTGTTGACTGTACTTGTATTCACCCAAAGACCAAGCAGCTCACTCGTTGAACGTCTCCAATAATCCTTGTCCAGTGTTCTGTAATGTATACGGCTGTTACTGTCAGCCAGGCCCCTGTCACCTACCGCCGTCTGTATTTAGACTGATACAATTATCTAAGGATTTGGCCCATTTAAGTTCCCAGGAACCGGACATAACGATGAATGCTTGTTCCGTTACCTGCACCCCATGTAAATTCCCCNTTACTATCCTTGTTCGTGACTGTTAAATTCTGCATTAGCTCCGCCCACTTTCTTTTTGTTTATCATCGTTGTTGAAAACGTCACGGAAGTAGATACTTAATATTGACGACGTAGGCATGTTGACCAGTTATATATAAAGTCACACTGAAGAATCTAAAGATAACACAGTCTCCTTGATAACTTTTGTTATAGGGGTTCCCAAATTTTATAAGAAAAAAACAACAACCCAATATAATAAATTAAAAAGAATTTAAATTAAACCTTAAAGCATTTATGTAGTTTTTTAGCTGCAAATATTGAATTCATAGTTACAGAGCTTATAGCTAGGAATATCCTGAAAATGTGTGGTAAGGAAAATATATTTTATCCACAAAAAAAAGTATCATAATGACTATTTTAAATCCAAATAATAGAGTTATATTATCTTTGAGCGTTGACATGTTTCATTGAGTTCAAAGTATCAAAGTTACTGATGAGAATTGTTTCAAAAGTTGATGACAGCTTTGATTCGTGTGCATTAATGGTACGTGCATTTAGAAAGAATTTTAGTAAATGTAGAATATATATTTTTATGATAGGTAATGTCTAAGTGAGACATGTACAGAAATGTCCAAGTGAGACATGTACAGAAATGTCCAAGTGAGACATGTACAGAAATGTCCAAGTGAGACATGTACACAAATGTCCAAGTGAGACATGTACAGAAATGTCCAAGTGAGACATGTACAGAAATGTCCAAGTGAGACATGTACAGAAATGTCCAAGTGAGACATGTACAGAAATGTCAAAGTGAGACATGTACAGAAATGTCCAAGTGAGACATGTACAGAAATGTCCAAGTGAGACATGTACAGAAATGTCCAAGTGAGACATGTACAGAAATGTCCTCTTAAACTTGCAGAATTTTTTCCTTTTCTTAATGTTTTGACGTGTAAAGAAATACTATAGCGTTAAGGAAAAAAAGACATTGTATCTTATACAGAAATGTCCTCTTGAGACATGTAGACAAAACGTAAATGTTGTGACATGTAAGAAATGTTGTATTGTGACATGTAGAAAAATATAGTATTTCGATATATATAGTCTTATTTCTTAACAAACTTTTCTATCATCACACAAGTGGGATGGCGTGAGAACTCACCCTCAACGTCTTTGAGTTCTTAAGTTTCAGCTCATGCGAGAGCACAACATTCATTGCAAAAAAAAACAAAAAACATTGAAATATTGATTTTTAAACTGAGATATAAGCACAAAAGAAGTCATTCGAATGGATTTAAGGAGGGATAACGTTAGCGGAGTTTTAAGTGCAGTGAAATGTCTTGAAATCTATATTGCCGCATACTGAATTGTAAGCAGAATGAGCTTTCAGCTTTTTAAAAAAAGTTTAATCTGCGTATTATTATGGATAATTTATCACCTCATTCGTTTATTTGTGGGATTGTTCTCCTCCATCCTATATCTCTACCCCTCTCTTTCTCTCTCTGTTTATTTCTCTCAAAATGATTTTAATCGATAAAATGGCTATTAAAATTTTTAAAAAATGTCTTTAAATTGTTTTCGATTTATTAATAACTAATTAATTATTAATAATTAATAATAGATTGTTTTTTTTTCTTCTCCATTTAGAAGAAAGATGTTCAAACTTTAAAATAACCTGTTTGATAAGGACAATGATATATAAAAAAAACGTCGTTTTTAATTATAACAAAATTTTAATTCATTGACATTATATTTGAGCTACTTATATTTAAATATATCTCCTATATCTATAACAATATAATATTTTTAAAATTGAATTAAATTAAATACTAAAGGTATGGGTAATTTTAAAAATGCCATAAAAGGACACAAAATGTGAAGGAAAACAACAAACATAGTGGAAAAAGTGATTATGAGGTCATAGAAAAAAATCAACATTTTTGAACTTCTTGGGATAAAAAAA
>MUZC01000213.1:984802-997126 GCA_002072015.1 Radix auricularia
AGTCAGTCAGCCAGAGTCAGTCAGTCAGTCAGCCAGTGTCAGTCAGTCAGTCAGCCAGAGTCAAACATCCAGAGTCATTGGGCCAGAGGCCACCAATTGATTTGCCTTTTATTATAAAAAGATAACTAATCTATTGAACAAGTGTTAGCATCCGGTATGGACAAAAGTTTTATAAAAAAAAACACTTTGTGAGAGAATGATAGTGGTGCTAAATCTAACCGTAATTAGAAAACAACCCTACACCTCAACCACACCTAACCACAACCTAAGCCTAAACTGTAACACCACTCAGAACTAATTGCTTTGTAGGAACTTAATGAGAAACGTATCGCAAAAAAAAAGTCTGTGCAATTTAAAGCATATTGAAATGAACTTCTGAATTAACAAATGAAACAATTTTTTATTAAATTTAAAATAAAATATTCCAGTTAAAAGATCGGTAAGAAACATAAATATTGTCTTTGCATTCAATTTGAACTAAATATAAAGTGCTCGTCTACAATAGGGAACTGCTACTCAAAGTGGTGGTCTGCAGGCCGGTGCCGGTCCCGTGGGTCATCAGCATCATTAAGACTAAGTACAGGAACAGCATCGATGTTCGTTCTCCATTGTGCGTACCATGGTCCTCAATGGAACTGCGACTATATAGACTTGAAACAAAATAATAATACTTATATGAACCATTAGTTACAGTTAAACATTAAGCACAAACGTATATTTGCAATGACTATAGTATTGCCCACTTTAGGCGTAGGCAAACTAGGCAGCCGCCTAGGGCCTCCGATTTGTGGGGAGCCTCACACAGGGCTCAAAGGAAAAATTATATATTTAACAAGTAAAAAAAAAAACAACAGAACCACCGCTGATTATTTTTAAATAGTGCATGTCTAAAATTTAATATTTTAAAAATGTAAATTCATCTGCCCAGAGTAGTCCAGACATAGGCTAATATTTTAACAAGGTTTACATACGTGTAACCTTAATTTACGCTAAATAAGTGTAATAATGGTCGGGAGGAAAAACAAAAGTAAAAAAATGACCCACTTCTCGTGATGCTATCAAGCTGACATTTTTCATATAGACTCGTTTTACCTAAGAATGCATTTTTTTCAAAATGTCAGATTGATCAAATGTACCGTATTTAAATTAATGCATTTTTAGTTTATCTTTATATAAATATATGGTAGCCGTCTGTTGTTGAGATACGTGTTTGCTGGAGTTCAGTCTAGCCATCTAGCCCCCCCCCCCTTTTTTTTTTCAAAGCAAAGGGAGTTCAGTCACGTTCAGTCTGTACATGATTTTCGCGCGATGCAAATTATTTTCAAAAGAATCAATATTTTTAGTTTTGTCTCATGTATAAGGGATTTATAGTGAAATACTTTGTTTTAAGACGTGTTTTTCTCTCTCGATGCATTACGTCTTTTCTTATGATTATGGTTTGAATACTGCTGTACCAAATGTTGCTATAGCCCTTCTTATAGCATTGACAATTCCTAATACTTTTGCATCGGAGGAAATAATTTTTTTAAAGTTGAAATTAATTTTAAAAAATAAAAACTACTTTGCGAACGTCTATGACCCAAGAACGTCTGAACAGACCGGTAATGATATCTATCGAACGCGATATCGTTCAGACTCTGTAATATTCACGAAAAGCATGAAAAGTTGATTTTTATTGAAGGTTTATGACATCTGCACGAATGTTTGTATACATTTCAGTTATTTCTTGATTGAGATGTAAATACAGGTCGCTTTTTAAAAATAAATTGTGTATTTTATTCTTTCCGTATTTATTATTTATTTTTTTATTACATTTAAGGCCACCAAATTCACTTCGCCAAGGGCCTCAAATTCCCTAAAGCCGGCCCTGACTATGGTTACTCTATTATTATGGTAAATACACACCCATGACTTTTAAATTACATTTTATGTTTCGCTCATTAAAATTTAACCCAAATTCAGTATAAAATGTTTTTCAAAACCCGCAAAAATCAAACGTTTTGGACGATAAATACTTTATATATGAGACATATCTAAATTATATTCAATATAATATGCAAGACTGGCATAACGATATACAGACAATCATAAACTTACACTGACTTGCTTAAACATAAATCGATTCAAAGTCTTTGTGACCGACAAGACGACGCTACGGAGTTAATATAAAAATTACCATCAACTTAATTATGTCTTAATAGCTGTTAAAACAAAAACTATGGTTGCCAATATCAACACATTTTAATACACAAAAGATGATCGTAAATGAACAATAAGAAATCTAAGCCTAAGATTATACTTTTCAAAATTGTTTGATGACATGTAGCAAACAACAAGCCACATTCATGTAAAATTGTATTGGGCTATGTAGCACGTCATTAAAGTATTATAGGAAAAAAGTGTACCGGTACCTGCTGCAGTGGGAAAATTTCTGCCGGTCCACAATACTAAAAAATTGTGAGACGTATTGCTCTGGAACTCTAGAGCACCGTTTTTCCTTTCAAATGC
Source organism: Radix auricularia (assembly GCA_002072015.1). NCBI lineage: Eukaryota > Metazoa > Mollusca > Gastropoda > Lymnaeidae > Radix > Radix auricularia. The sequence goes on from MUZC01000213.1 coordinate 987,311, forward strand.
ATTTTTAAAAAAAAATTGAATTACGCTGTATACGTTAAAGTGGGGTTTCTTCTTTTGAATATGTAAGTCCCTTATTATGTATGATTCGTTTGGATATGAGCTCAATACCTCGAGTTGATATATTGTGGTTCATGGAAATGTTGAAATTATTTTCCTGTCACTTGTAAAATAAAATTTACCACGCGGAGATACATTAATCTCCCCTTTTCCCCAGTGAGATTGTATAAACGATATTTTCCTGGGGTGTTTTAGTTAGAGGTGTGGAGATTTCAGAGAATAGTGCGATCACGTGACTTGTTAAACCAATCGCAGATTTACGCAATGAGAAAATGGTTTTCAACTATAACAATGAAATCCCAACATCGTTAAAAACATTGAGCAGAAGTTAACCTAAACCAGACAGGTCTAGTCATCATATGTTCAAGCCATCAATAATCACTAAAGTAAATATTTGAACCTCACAACTGAACAGGAGCAATAAATCTTTTGAATTTCTGTACTTTAATGATTTCTGCAGCTTTCACTTCACAGCTTTGAATCCCTTACCCCGTCATCACCCCGTTAGCTTACGAAATCAGATTCCCCGGAAGGAACAAATCCTTGTTGAATTTAGTTATAAAGGATCTTATTCCAAAAAGGATCCGTTTCCTTGACATCACATTCCAATTTCTTATTTGATCCCGTTCCCAGTCATATTTTGAAGGCGTCTAAAACTATGGCTATGTTACATCAACACAAAGCAACGTTCACTGTTAAAACGCCACTTCATTTATCGTTTCTATAAATATCTGCGACCATAGGTATTTTGTCGTAATTCGATTAAAATTTTTTTACAACACCGACGCCAACCCCTCCACACACACACCAAACACACACACACGCACGCACACACACAAACATATATACACATACATTACAGAAACATGTAATGACTAATTCTCATATACATACAAAAATATATTTCAAAGAAATGCCGCAGCAATAACAATTTTTCATTTTAGTTTAACAAGAAGCCGCGTGGTAGCCATTCTATCCAGTGAGGCTTACCAAACTGAAAATTAGGCAGAAGAACAATGAGTCCCCAGGCACAAACGGTGCAATATGTTAAATTCAAATCCCTTTAGAGTGACATCTGGATCATAATGGATCCAATATTGACACACATACACACACATACATATAGGATGTATTATGGTCCCAAATGATATTCGGTGTAAGTATCGGTAAGAAGTTAGGGAAGAGGCTAAGGACACGCCGATGTCAAGTGTTTTAGCCTGATATGAACCTGGGCACAGAATTGAAACAGTTTCTAGAGTAGAAGGAAGACGAGATCAACGTCTTGATAGTTAGTGTTTAGGAATGGAGTTCAAAGATATGACACTGAGACATTTGTCAACTGACACGATTGGAACTAAAAATAATCATGAAAATATTTGATAGAACAAGAGAAGTAATAGATTCAAAATCTATTTCTATTGCACCCAGTTTCCATAGGTCAAGCTAAGAGTGATTTGTGAATCGCTACCTTTTCCAGGAATTTCAAAACAACATATGGTTCACTATTGTTCCGCCTGCTTTACAATTTAGTAGATCTACATTGGTTTCATTTCACAGCGTAAGTTTTAAGTGTTAGTAAACATTGGCTTCATTAAAGTGCAGACTAACATTACTCCTGCACAAAGCACCGCATCTCATGTGGGTATTGGAACGGGCCACATTTGCGCTGAGTGCTTTTTGTTTTGGAGTAAGCAATTAATTTGTTTTATTTATTTCGTCTGGGCTTCGTATTCTAGATATAAAATTAGTTGGTCCTCGTGGACTTCTGGGGTAGAAAATTTGTTAATATCAATATACCGGACTGTCCATAAATTTACGGACGGTTGGCAACCCTGGCAGCGAGCGTATGTTAACAACTACATCACGGCATTCTCAACATTATCTTATTTCTCTTGATGAGATATCAACACACAAACTGCTCAAAAATCATTCATTGTTACATTTCGGTATGAATGATAGACTAAATGCTGCACCAGAATTGGGAATGCAATTTACGCGCTGAAGAAACATTCCGCAAATTCAAAGAATTCATTTCGTAAGTCACCGTTTTTACTAATTACATGAAGAAAAGAACAGAGTGGTTTTCGTGCCAATGAAATTTCTTCTTCTTTCAGCTCAGGGAAGTAACGCTACAGTTCATGTTCAAGAGATTGTAGATGCCCATTGGATGCCCAGTAGATTCCCAGTAGGTTCTTCTTTTAAATGTTCAAATATTTCACTTTCAGGTTAGTTAACTGAACTGCATAGTTTCTCAAACTTGGCAAAGTTTACAAGATTTATATTTCTTCGTCACTTTTATAGCTTCGCTTAACATACCCTGATTTTTATCTCAAAATACGGTCATACTCGTTTCCTTTACATGCAGTTTCAGGTTGAACGTAGTTGACTGTTTTCATGTATCTTCTAAATATGCAAATCTTTTCATCCAAGCTTTGTAGCTAAACTATACCAAGAAGTCATGTTTTTCCTCGCACTTCAAAGACCAACTGGATTTCATCTTCCAATTCAAAGACGCAATTCACAGAATACTAACCCAAGCCTGAATTAATAATAATAAAATTGCATTGTAGCTGTATTTAAGTTTACAGTTTAAGTTGGTGACCCTTTAGCAAACCTGACGTGACCACCCTTGGGGGTCGCCATGACTGGTTGAGAACCCGTGGCTTAGATGTTTCTATATTAATTCGAGAATTTTCTGACCTACAAGCTCGTAAAAATATGAACTATACTCATAAGAACTGCTTTTAGATGAATCATAATTACGTTGGGGCGCATTTTCTTTATACTTTTACACGGAGCAGTTCAATGATTAATTACGGTCTGGGGGGGAGTGCGGTTTGGAAGAGATGCATATGGGGGGTGGGGGGAGTAAATGGTAGAAAATTAACACATGTTTCTAATATATTCATATATATTCCGTTTATAAATCAAAATACTTATTACATATTCTACCAAATCTCTAACACTAATAATGTTCATTTGCTGGATAAACATTTTGGGGGAAATTTAATGTATCAAAGCAAATGTGGCAAACACACATTTTCGGATAATTGTTTTTTAAGCAATTTAGAAATAACAATTTAAAATTGGAAAAAAATAATATTACTATTAGCACATGTTAGTAGCTGAATTAGAAAATTAGGAAGAGATGGAAAAAGCATGAAAATGTTAAGCCAATAATAAAATATAAATACGTAAATGATAAATAGTGTCTTACCAGTAGGAAAAACAACACAACGAAGTCCCCCAACTCCGATAGAAGAAGGAACGAAAGTTGGTGTCAATTTATTTTATTTGGTGAGCACACAATGACTCTGTTGCCGTTCTTTTCATATCAGCAGAAGGTTCCTTAAACTATATTTATTAAGATCTGTGTGGATTAGAGAGATTTAAGACATGAGACCGTGGGTGTGGGCTCAAATTCCGATGAATAAAAAAAACCCGTAATAAATAAACACGTAAAAACCAAAGCTTTTGACTATAATTCCTTTATATAACTATGAAGCATGACAAAAATTGAAGGCGATTCGTGTCGTCATGACTCTATTATCGCATCACACACATTCACTTGATTTACATATCATCATATGTTTGGAAGAAACAAACTCTTAAGTTATATTGAACTAAAAGTATGCTCAATGTGATACGCACAGCGCGACAGACTATCGTACAAGTTACATAGAGATACATAGAGGTAATCTAAAAATTGATGATTGTATTTACAGTACATTTGATCCATCTGAAATTTTGATTGAATGAATTGTTACGTGACAAAAGTCTATGTGAAAAAGTATTAATTAATTACATATATATATATATATATCTATATATATTTTGAAGGTGGTTGTGACCACGACAAAACGGTGTAGTTAATATAAAGGATTTTAAAATGGAGGTTTTTTAAGGGTTAGCAGAAGTCAATGGTCACCAATTTTCTCTCTAAGATTTGTTGGTCCACGAGCGAGATGACAAACTCGTGGGCACAGTTCCACAGCAATCATTTTTTAATGCAACCCATTTTGTCTACACCCCATTAACACGCATTTTACATTGTCCTTATAAAATTTTAGGTTGCGCGGATTTTGTCAGATATATGAGCGCCGCGCAGCACTAAGGAACATTGATGATGACTTGCTGATATTGCACGTTGGCAACACCTCCATATTGGAAAGGACCGCCCGTTATTGCAACTCCAAATTGACAAGGTGAGTGAGGTGATTTTGAATTCAAAGACTGATACTTCAGATAGGTCCCCCTGAAATGGAAATCTCCCGCCCCTTGGAACTTTCTTTAAATGAGTCTCGAGGTTATTAAGGGCCTCACGACATTGATCATCAGTAGATAATGTACCTAACAATGATACTTCGATATCATCTTCATAATCGTTTGTTCGGGACATAAAAATACGTTGAATGCGTGATTTAGTAATCGACATATTGTCACATTCTTTACCTCTGCTATGAGATCAGAAGATTTAATATTAATCAACACTTTACCGTAGAACACTAGGTCGAGATAGAGAAAGGCATACACATAACGGCTCAACTTCATACACAGCTTACAGTTTGAAGAGTAGCACCAGGTCGAGATAGAGAAAGGCAGACACATAACGGCTCAACTTCATACACAGCTTACAGTTTGAAGAGTAGCACCAGGTCAAGATAGAGAAAGGCATACACATAACGGCTCAACTTCATACACAGCTTACAGTTTGAAGAGTAGCACCAGGTCGAGATAGAGAAAGACAGACACATAACGGCTCAACTTCATACACAGCTTACAGTTTGAAGAGTATGAAGAAAGTAAAGGCTATTCATAAAATTCTAGTATTGGGTGTTTTACAAGTCTTACAAGGACAAAAATGGAGGACATTAGCTGTATTGGGAATTATAAAGTAATACATGTGTTGTCATTTAGGTTGTAGGAAGTTGATGTCGTGGTTAACATAAAGTAATACATGGGTTGTCATTTAGGTTGTAGGAAGTTGATGTCGTGGTTAACATAAAGTAATACATGGGTTGTCATTTATCGTTTAGGTTGTAGGACATTGCTGTCATGGGTTGTCTGTAGTAAACTTATTTGCTAAACACGTGAACTTTTATTTCTGGCTTCCAGGACATAACCAAGTTACTTAATCCTCATTGCCCCCCCCCCACCCGCCGCAATTTAATTTTAAGGGTATTGTCTTGCCGAATGAAATTAACACGACAATTTACACAAGATTAAATGACACAAATGTTAAGAACTCATCTGGCTGGCGTGGGCGTAGTGGGGCACTGATTTCAAGCTGATCTATTTTTGTTTGTTGTCCTTTCAACATACGCTTTGCATATTTCTGAAAACAACTTTTAAACCTTTCCCTTGCAGCTCACAACTTAAGTTTTGTTCAAGTATACTTTTATCGTTCACCGTGTAGTCTATACCCAGAGCCACACAAATCTCTCACCATGTAGTCTATACCCAGAGCCACACAAATATTACACCATGTAGTCTATACCCAGAGCCACACAAATCTCAACCCATGTAGTCTATACCCAGAGCCACACAAATCTGACACCATGTAGTCTACACCCAGAGCCACACAAATCTCACACTATGTAGTCTATACCCAGAGCCACACAAATCGCACAACATATTGTCTATACCCAGAGCCACACAAATCTCACACCGTGTAGTCTATACCCAGAGCCACACAAATCTCACACCGTGTAGTCTATACCCAGAGCCACACAAATCTCACACCATGTAGTCTATACCCAGAGCCACATAAATCGCACACCCTGTAGTCTAGACCCAGAGCCACGCAAATCTCACACCATGTAGTCTATACCCAGAGCCACGCAAATCTCACACCATGTAGTCTATACCCAGAGCCACACAAATATCTCACCATGTAGTCTATACCCAGAGCCACGCAAATCTCACACCATGTAGTCTATACCCTGAGCCACACAAATCTCACACCATGTAGTCTATACCATGAGCCACGCAAATATCACACCATGTAGTCTATACCCAGAGCCACACAAATCTCACACCATGCAGTCTATACCCAGAGTCACACAAATCTCACACCATGTAGTCTATACCCAGAGCCACACAAATAAAAGGAGACAGTAGAAAACCAGACAACTGGTCCATTTGTTGAAATTATTTTCGCACCCTTGCTCTTAAACTGATTTATTACCACGGAGAAATTTTTAGCAGTCTTAACAGAAGCAGTAAAGGAAATTGCTTTTCAAAAATGTCATCTCTGTTTAAAAATATTTTTTAAAAAAACGCGTATGGAATTTACAAAATGAAAATTTTCTCGTTCTCTATCAAAGAATCATCTCATTTGGTTTGCATTACCTCCCCATAAATATGCTAGCTGACAAAGAAATCGTTTTAAGTTTTTTCCACGCAAAACTTTTTCAAAACCTTTCTTCTTGCTTATTTGCTTTAGATAAATCAACAATACATCAATGTAAGATTTATTTATTACGCAGCTAATGTAATGATTTATTACAGCTCTGCAGAACATATATAAACCACAGGGTGTGAAGCAACAAGTGATAAAATATGTTATGTTATCATTTATTTAAGGCTTTATAGCAATCCTCATGATGAAACGAAGAAAGTATCAAGTGAAAGAGACAGAGATAGACAGACACGAAGAAAGACACAGAGAAAGAGGGGGAAAGAGGAATGAGAAAGGGAGAAAAGAAAGGATGGTGTGAGAAACAATACGTGTTTTTAATACATTCAAAGTAGTCTGCCCTTGTAATGGGGCTGCCACAGCCTCGCGATAGACCCGGATACCCGACCCGTTAATATGATAGAGATTTTACAAACAATAGACTGACCGGTCTATCAACAAAACGCGTCAGTTAAAAAGGCCCCATCATCCGGTCCGAAACGTACAATCAGTTTGTAACAATCAGTTTTTACCAAGCGGATTTGAAAAATGTTTTTGAAATCAAGTCCACACAGTCCAGGAAATCTTTTTCAAGTCAGCCAATCATAAGGGCGGCATCGTGTCGTCGGATTGGAGCGGACAAGTCCGTAGCGCACCGTCCGGCCGTTCAAACGACACTTCAATGGAGATTAGATCAGGTCAAATCAATGAAATTCTCACCGTCTGCCGGCTTCAACTTGGACGCCACTGGGCAAGGTGGCTAGGAAGATAAGTTGCTGGAACTTGTGTTGATGTAGTTAATGTCTGAAACAGTCTTATGGGTCAGTCGTTGGTCAACAAAGGTCATCTGGGTACGATGAAAAATCTTCTTGGCACAGCAAAAACAGCAAACTCCAAAAGGGGAAATACATGTAGTTTGCCAACTAATCCGTGAGTTTGGGGGAAGGGGAATTGCTTAATGAAAATATGAGACAGAAAGAACTCACAATGTAACATATCGGCACTTAGCAGTAACAATGCTATTTTTGAAAATCACATGAAATTCCCAATATGTATTAGTAAACAATGATAGTCTTTAAAATATCGAGGTAATAAGTCTACGGCCTTCAATATATTATGGTTTCAGGTGTGCAAAAAGTTAGCCGTGGCGTTTCAACGTCAGTGGTTGGCAGTAATTTAAATTGGATAAAGATTCAGAGCACTACTTGTTTTTTTTAGCAAGTAAATTTAGCTGCTGGTTAGCGAAGTCAATAGGGCGCTCGCCTCACAAGATGAGTGGCGTGGGATCGAGGCCACGTAAAAACCACAATAAAAATATTGAGAAATTACTAAGAAAATCCTCCGCTGACCTGGAGAGGGATGGGCGCCGCCTGTGTCTACAAAGCCCGAGAATGTTCTAATGGAAACATTAGACCCCCCCCCCACGAACTCGAAAAAAAGAATTTCTGGGACTAAAAAAAAAACTTTTTAAAAAATAAAATAAAATTTAGCAGATATACTACCACCATTATTGTTCGGAGGCATTTTTTTAAAACCGCCATCATTCTTTTCAAAGAAAACACCAGTAAATGAAACTGACTTCATCATTTACAATTGGGAACTATTTGTTTTTTAAGTCTCCAATTTTTGTAATTCGTTTTTAAATATTTTTTTTCACCAATCTGGTGGCACCGGATCATCAGCCCGCTTTGTTCAAAAACATTTGACCGACTTCCGGTCTAAAACATAGGTCCAACATATTTTAATATGTTACCCGTAATAACCACTATTTGCGTTAAATATTGTGCTCGTGACCTTGATTCATGACCGATCACGAATCCCGCGAGGCCAGGACGAGTTTGTCCACACGCCACTCACGTGACCATCAACAAGGAATTCCGATGAAGGTTTTTTGAGCAACGCTTTTGTCAAGGAATTCCATTTGTTTTCATTCGTTCGTGGAGTCGCCATAGTTTCCAGAGCGGATCTGTGGCCGGGGAGGGGCTGGAGAGGAAAAAAAATGGGGGCGTGGGGTAGACAATCGCTAGAGTTTAACTCGAGCACAGTGTAGTGTCCCTTTGATACGTGGAGGTAATGGAGTGTAAATGTCCAATCTCCCAGCGGACAGATTAGAGCGCCAGGCCCGGTGTAGGTGTCACTTCATTTCCCTATATATGTGCCACAACAGAGTGGTTCTCAACATACTTTGGAGGTCCTGATCCCTTGGAAAATTTTTAGTGCTGTAAACGCCGGGGAAAAAACGTTTGAAAAGAGTAATGTATTATCCTTTGCAGTTCTTATTTTCGGAATTTTCGTTTTACATCTTGTATAAAGCTTTAAGGGTTGATTCTTAATAACCATTTTGATTGAGTTTCTTTCAAATGAAAAATGCAAAAAATTTGTCAAATAATGCTCAGATCAATTAGTTAAAGAGTATATTTCACCAGAAAAATGGAGTCTTGGCTAATGTGTATACCTGTCTTGGATCATCAGCGTCACACTTCATTACCGTGGTTTTATCTTTATTTAAAAATTACTAACAGCTTGAACAAGTCCATGCACAAAGGAATGAACAAAGGCATGAACAAAGGAATGAACAACGGCATGAACAAGGGAATGAACAAGTCCATGAACAAGGGAATGAACAAGTCCATGATCAAGGGAATGAACAAGTCCATGATCAAGGGAATGAACAAGTCCATGATCAAGGGAATGAACAAGTCCATGAACAAGAGAATGAACAACGGCATGAACAACAGCATGAACAAGTCCATGAACAAGTCCATGAACAAGGGAATGAACAAAGGCATGAACAACAGAATGAACGATGGCATGAACAAGTCCGTGAACAACGGCATGAACAAGTCCATGAACAAGTCCATGAACAAGAGAATGAACAACGGCATGAACAACAGCATGAATAAGTCCGTGAACAAGTCCATGAACAAGGGAATGAACAACGGCATGAACAACAGCATGAACAACGGCATGAACAAGGGAATGAACAAGTCCATGAACAAGGGAATGAACAAATCCATGAACAACAGCATGCTCAACGGCATAAACAACAGCATGACTCTCCGGGTGTGGAACACAATTATAAAAGAACCACATTTTTCTGACTCCCAGGGTCGGCCGCATATGAAAAATAAACTGTGCCCTTTCATAAACAAACACTGTTACATCTACTCTAGTCTAGCTACATACGACGCTGCTCTAATGTTTCATAAACAAACAAATAAAGATAGACCGACGCGACAAGCCATGCACAAATATACATGCACAGTAACTAACGCAACTAGTCAGGCTACCTACGAAGCTGCTCTAATATTTGCTAATCAGTGAACTATCAAAACATCCGGCATTCAGTCGATGTCTGACGA
>MUZC01000214.1:3768-14171 GCA_002072015.1 Radix auricularia
GACTTTGTAGTAACCCATGATGTGACTTTGTTAGAAGGTGACTTTGTAGTAAACCGTATGTGACTTTGTAGTAACCCATGATGTGTCTTTGTAGTAACCCACGATGTGACTTTTCAGTAACCCATGATGTGACTTTGTAGTAACCCATCACTTACTCAAAAGTCACATCGCAACAAATTTCAACAAGTATACCACATTAAACAATAGAGCCAGGGGGAAGGCAGGGAAACAAAGTGAACAGAAACTGACATGTTACAATTGAAGAAAGCAGGCCACTTACAGAGGAGTACACGTCTAATTGATGGATTGGTATCCAGGGATCCATTGGCTGAAGATCATACGAGCCTTCATAGAAAAATTCACATTGCATACATAATGTATTTTAGACTAGATAGGCCCAGCAGCGTGATATACACTACAGAATTGCTCAAGGATAGTGCAAAAAAGGGAGGGGGGGGGGGAATAATGGCCACAAACTACAGCACGATGAAATCAAAACAATATGAGTGAACGTCGGTGGAGGAGGGGGGAACACCGATACGTTGTTGGTCTCGAGACATTCACACTGCATTCATCTACCTACCAACAACCCTTCAACACCCTAGCTTGTCAACCATAACTGATTGGCGACCATAGGGAGGGTCAGCCATGTTCGCACAAAAAAGGTTGAAAATAACGACACAAACACACATTTTAAAAAATAAAATGATGTTTTCGAAGGGGCTTGAAGCCAAGACCTTCTGCCTCTAAGGCGGACATGATAATCACAACACTACAAATCGCATTTTATTCTGTGAAGGAAGAACGCAATCAAGAACCATTGTTGATGTTGCCCCTACATCCACCACCTTCGCTTGCCAAACCATAAACTGATTGGTCAACCACAGCGAGGGTCATTCGTCATGCTTATTTGCACATATTGGCTTAGTTGAATTAAATATATACTTAGTTGATTGCAAAAATACACCAGTATTACCAGTCTCACCAGACTTAGGATTAATTGAATTTGAATCATTTAGAAAAGAAGAAAACGTATTCCAGAAAGTTTGACCTTGACAAAAATAGTACACAGTAATCTCTACCACAAAGATGGTTCTGAACAGTAACATGTCTGCAGCATTAATACATTAAGATTAAAAATGAAAACTGAAACAAACAAAAAATAACTTTATTTGTTTAAAAAATTGTTGATACCTTTTTACAAAGTCTATTAATTCTTAAATACTTTGGAATCTCAGGTCCCTTACATCACTGGATCCAAGATTTCCTATTGGGTAGGGAGCAAACTGTAATAATTAATGGTTCTAAATCTACACCAATAAAGGTTAACTCAGGAGTTCCACAAGGAACTGTCCTAGGTCCCTTACTATTTTTAATTTATATAAATGACTTACCCAACAATATGTCAACAGGAACTAAAGTTAGGTTATTTGCTGATGATTGTATAATCTATAGAACAATCAAGTCAGAACAAGATAGCAAAATTTTACAAAAAGACTTAGATGAATTAATAAAATGGGAAGCTAACTGGAGTATGTCCTTCCACCCAGAAAAATGTCAACTGCTAAGAGTAACAAAGAAAAAGAAACAAATAAATTCAAAATATTTCATTCATGGAAAAGAACTAACCCAAACTAAAGATGCGAAATACTTAGGAGTCATAATAAATGAGAAACTATCTTGGAATCCCCATGTCAATGAAGTTATTAAAAAATCAAACAAAACCTTAGGCTTTATAAAAAGAAACTTTTACACATGTAACAAAGATATAAAACTAAAATGCTACCTCACCCTGGTGAGACCTATACTAGAATATGCATCTTCTGTATGGGACCCATCCACCAAAGAAAATATTGATAAGTTAGAACAAATCCAAAAAAGAGCTGCCAGATTCATTACTGGAGAATATTCAAAACTGACAAGAGTAACACCGTTAGTTAAATCATTAAACCTTGAAACACTAGAGGATAGAAGAACCAAGAGTAAATTAATAATTATACATAAGGCAATTAATTCTAATTTAGAAATACAACACAAAGATAACCTAATACAACCCTCAAATAGGCATAAAGTTAAAAACACCTTCCTTATTCCATATGCAAGAACAAACACATACAAGTTTTCTTTCTTTCCGTCCGGTATTCGGGCGTGGAATGGGTTGCCTGAAGAAACCAGGAAAGCCTCCACTTTATCATCTTTTAAAACTCTAGTAAGAATACAGGACTAAACACAAACCATAGAAATACGTAGGACGCAATAATCTTCTGTACAGAAGGAGCGTCTGTAACATATAAGATATAAGATAAGATAAGATAATTCCTCAGAAAATAACAAAACTAGCCATTCGCTGCAAAACGTAAAATCTTTGATGACATTTTGAACTTGGTTTTTATCTGAATTTTTGAACATGCAGCTAAATCTGGGTATAAATTTGATGTCTTGCTGGCATACATTTTGGAAAGTAAATTTCCTGATCAAGTTATCATAGCTAGTCTTAGACGAATGCCATGTTATATATTTTACTTTATCAATTTTCTATATGTGTGAAGTCCTTAGAACTATTAGTACTTTGGTGAAGTAAGTAGGAACATATTATATTTCCTTAGTACTTTGGTGAAGTAAGTAGGAACATATTTTTATTTCCTTAGTACTTTGGTGAAGTAAGTAGGAACATATTTTATTTCCTTAGTACTTTAGTGAAGTATTGGGCAAATAAGAACATATTAGATGTCCATAGTAACTCGAAGGTAAAGATGCCCAATGTGTCTAGCTAAATAAGGGCCCATCGTTGGGATATGGATGGAAAAAAGGTTGAAAAAACTAACTTAAAACATGCATTTTTTTAAAGGGGCTACAATCCTCTTCACATTCCCTTTCTGAAGAAAGTTGCTATTTTGGATGGTCACAGAAACAACTTCCTTGTGTCGCTCTGTGTCAAAGTTGAAGATCGATTGTAAACATTGAATACCGCAGAGAAAAACAAACCGATAGTCATAGTACACCAGAAGTGGAACGCACATGAATTAGTGGCATAGTATAAGTATCAACATTGATCGACATTTAGTCCATAGTCAAAGAAATAAACTTTGACCGTACAACGTCTTTATGACCATCCACCCTGTTAAACTGTCAACGCCTGACATTTAAATAACAAGTTATCAATCATTCGGTCACAATATCTGACTTAAGTACATTGATCGCTCAGTCGTTTAGGGTCGCATTGTTGACTACTAAGAAACCGTAAGTTAAACAGAGCCACAGCTAGACAGTTAGCTTAGTGGCTAGCACTCAGAATGAAATGACAGTGGGATGACTGAGCTACACTCAAGGCTGTGGTACGGCCTTACTGGTACAAGTGATGGAGTGGTCTCACTGGTACAAGTGATGGAGTGGTCTCACTGATACAAGTGGTGGAGTGGTCTCACTGGTACAAGTCATGGAGTGGTCTCACTGGTACAAGTGATGGAATGGTCTCACTGATGAAAGTGTTGGAGTAGTCTCACTGGTACAAAAGATGGAGTGGTCTCACTGGTACAAGTGATGGAGTGGTCTCACTGATACAAGTGGTGGAGTGGTCTCACTGATACAAGTGGTGGAGTGGTCTCACTGGTACAAATGATGGAGTGGTCTCACTGATACAAGTGATGGAGTGGTCTCACTGATACAAGTGGTGGAGTGGTCTCACTGGTACAAGTGATGGGTTGGTCTCACTGATGAAAGTGTTGGAATAGTCTCACTGGTACAAATGATGGAGTGGTCTCACTGGTACAAGTGATGGAGTGGTCTCACTGGTACAAGTGATGGAGTGGTCTCACTGGTACAAGTGATGGAGTGGTCTCACTGGTGAAAGTCATGGAGTGGTCTTACTGGTACAAGTGATGGAGTGGTCTCACTGGTACAAGTGATGGAGTGGTCTCACTGGTGAAAGTCATGGAGTGGTCTCACTGGTACAAGTGATGGAGCGGTCTCACTTTACAAACGAGCTATTTAGGATCGGCTAATTACACATATTTTCTGGTGGGTGAAGCCGGGATTAAATTCAATTATATTCTGCATTAATATGTAACACTTCAAGCAATTATATAACATATTTGGCACAGATGGTTGAATGAAAAAATTGAGAACATTTTTTGACATTGGTAGTTTTCTTGTAAGGATATTTGAAACGAGCCAGCAATTATTTCATTTTCATTGTATAGTTTTTGTTAATCCCGTGATCCTTTGTGTTTGGCGTGCAACAGTGTGTGGTAAACATTGAAATGGCGTCATCGTTTTGTGGGGTGTTTTGAATGGACAAATCTTCATGAACTGCGTGATTTCATCCATGAACCAAAAGTACAGGCTTCACATTACATTTACATTATTATGAACAAAAGTTTTAACTTATAGGGTTTTGGAATATGCTGATAATATGGTGTTGGAATAGGCCTACAATATGATTTTGAAATCGGCTGATAATATGGTTTTGGAATAGACTGATAATATGGTGTTGGAATAGGCTGACAATACGGTGTTGGAATAGGCTGATAATAGGCTGTTAGAATGCAAATCTAATAGCAGTGTTGGGTGGGTTGCTATTAAATAATATTTTTAAGATTCAAAAATCAATTTTTCTAACTAAGTAAACCTGCGCTTACAATGAACTCAATTTTGATTTTTTAGTGGGTAAGGAAGGCATGGGATTCATCGCTTAGACGCATCGCGAGAGTGGTTCTAAAATCTTTTATATGTAATATCAACAATAATTTAGTTAAATATTACTTTCCCTCTGTTTCTCTCTCCTACAGCTTTATTTTATTTATTATCTATCCATCCACCCATCCATCCATCTAATCTATCTATCGTCTATAGCTCTAATCTGTTCCCCCATATATTACATATTATCTGTTAATTCTTCTCACTCCCCCTGACTCTTAACAGAATCATGTTATTTACTTGATCCTGGTATTGAACTATTCACCAAGAAGAGAGAGCTGAAGTTGTTTTTATCGTTGTTGTGTTGTTACCTAGAGGTGTGTCACAGAAAGACGATGGGATGTGTCACAGGAAATGGAGGGGTGTGTCACAGAAAGACGAGGGGGTGTGTCACAGAAAGACGAGGGGGTGTGTCACAGAAAGACGAGGGTGTGTATCACAGGAAGTGGAGGGGGTGTGTCACAGGAAGTGGAGGGGTGTGTCACAGAAAGACGATGGGATGTGTCACAGGAAGGGGAGGGGGTGTGTCACAGAAAGACGAGGGGGTGTCTCGGGAAGTAGAGGGGGTGTGTCACAGAAAAAATGGGTGTGTCACAGAAAGACGATGGGATGTGTCACGGGAGGTAGAGGGGGTGAGTCATATTATGTCCTTTTTAGCATATTAGGCCAGGGTCAGGGAGAATATGTCTCATCGGAAAGTTAACCCCTACCCCCAACCCCCGATGCTACATGGACTGTTGCTTAGAGTTCAACGTTAATTGTTAGACTTCCATTTCAGCATAAACAGGAGCAAGATCCAAGCGGTTGAGGTTGGGGGGGGGGGTGCTAAACCTAAATGTAAACAGAAGTCAGTAATTTTAAATAAATCTTCTCTTAGGAAATCGTCAAGTTGTTTAGATGGTTATCGGATTACTCGTTTAATTTATGTGCTCGGTTTGTATTAAATCGATGCTGTTATCAGAGTAAAAAAAAAATGATTCAAGAACCTATTTAAGTCGTGCTGTGCCTCTAATGAGATACAGACTCGGGAGTTACAATCAAGATACATTCTCACATCAGCAACCACTAACAACTTTTGATAGCAGTCATGAGAGTTTCCATGGCCGCGGTGCTGCTTGCTGTAGTGGTGGCAGGAATAACTTTAGCTACGATTTCTGCGGGTGAGTTCAAAGAGTACAGCTGCTGTTTTGTGAGGGCCGGATGTAGACGTGATGAGGCCCTAAGCTGTTTGAGATTCGGGGCCTCTTATAAGTCCAGATATTCTATGTCATTGCCAAATATAATTTTTGGATACCCAGAGGGTTAAAATGAAATATAATTAAGACGTGAATAGTAGTGAAATAATCTTTTTAACTTAAAATAACTTAGTACATTGTTTTTCCAGTTATGCCATTTATTATTTATCTGTTCTGATGTGTCTATTTACAAGTTTATTGTTGAGCCACTTTTGCTTGTAAGATATGTTACCGAAGCTGTTCTATGGTCTACAGAGTTTTCATGTCTGTCAACGAAACAGGTGTTGCACCGTTACAAAATATTTAAGCGTTAGTGACAAGTAGTGACAACCGTTCACTCAATTTTTGGGGGCCCCATGAAAGCGGGGACCCTAAGATGATGGGCCCACCCCCCAAAAAAAAGTGGGGACCCTAAGGTGATGGGGCCCCATGAAAGCGGGGACATTAAGTTAAGCTATGCTTGTTTAGCTTATGGGTAAATCCAGCATTTTGTATTGTAGTGGCTAGCCCCAGCTATACAGGCTAGCTACGGTTGTAATAGTTAGATAGGCATATTTATTCACATGAACGTAACTGCGTAGTGAGGGAGGTCAAACGCCCTGGGTGGCACTTTTTAGGGGCGCAATGCGACGCAATGTCTGGTTTTTAATTAGCTAAAAAGGAAAACGATAAAATAAAGTTTAATTAAATTGTTTAGAGAGCCCAAGTAGAAATTAATAATGAATGAACTAATTTAAAATATGAGAGCGATTCTGCCAAAACTTCAAACTCCATTATGAATCTAAAGTCTTCTGATACTAATGAAAACATGTGTTGAAATAGTTTAAGAACAGGACACTAGTGCCGCCACTGGTGCCGCCACTTGTGCGCTTGTATGTGTAATTCATCAAGTTTCTTAGCCCCTTTGCTAAAAAAAAATAATCCAACCATAACCAAAAACATTTTAACAACATACATGGGGTTTATATATAACAATAAATTGAATGCAAATTTGAGAACTAATATATGCGCAGTGACATAAAGATGGTGTTCAACATATAAACGTGCACTTGATCAAATCTCAATCAGAACGTACACCTACATGAGAGATGAGACAAGTAAAGTGATCGTGATTTAAACGTTTTTAATACAATGGAAACAAATGTTACTTGCTTGGACGACAACTTATTCTTCTTCTAAAAAGGGGCATCAAACTTTTTTGCAACGCGGGTCGTATCCCGTGATGTAAAAATATACGCAGACGTATCCCTTGATGTAAAAATGTACGTGGGCCGTATACCTAGATATAAAATTAGGCGGGTCTTAACCCGTGATGTAAAAATATACGTGGGCCGTATGAATAGATGAAAAATAAATGTGGACTGTATCCTGTAATGTAAAATTATACATATATATATATATAATTTGTTTTGCAAGCGTTATTTCGGCAATTTGAATGGCAATTTTCAAGACTTTATAGCTGCTTATCCCATTCTTTGAAATTATAGAGAGTGGATAAAAATTGACCTTGTTTTAAAATCTTTGAATAACACTAATAAGCCATATTCATTTCATTTCCATAGTTTGTAAAAAAAAAAATAAACAACATTGGTTCATCGATGTTTGCCATTAAATCTCACGTAATCTAATTTCGTATAAAGGAGAATATTCGTTGCTTTTTGGAATGATTACTCGCGTTGCTTTTACAATAAAACGTCATACATTTTTTCCGTCATTTGATGTCAACTTACTTTATTTTAAAAAAAAAAATTTTCTAATTTTGGCTTTTCTTATAAATATAGAGAAAAAATCTATGAGTCAGTTAACATTTTAAGATAAGACCGCGGGCCTGTTAAAACTTAATTGTGGACCATATTTGGCTCGCGGGCCGGACTTTGGACACACCTGTTCTAAAGCATCATTATTTTGCTTTAGATGCCGAGTTAATAATTTCGTAGCATAAACAGAACTAATACTTTCTTTTAATTGCTTGCTGTAACTAATGTATTTTTTAACCGTCAGATACTATATCGCAACATAGAAATTGCTTAATAAAACCAAAAAATTTGAAATTACTAGGAATTCGGAACCAGACTTAAAAAATAAGATAAAACCAAAACTTTGTGTCACTAGAACGAATTTACTAGAATATGTTTATGTTAGATTGTATGAGATATTAAATTCCTGACAAAAACAGAATTTCACATTCTGGCAAAGAGACGACAATACTGGTGCAAATATTTGCAGTATTTCAGAATTGATTCATCCCCTTGCAAAGTATAATCCAACACTCTAAAACCGTCTTGGGACATTGGTCAATCATGTACTCTTCACCTCAAAATGAAATGAGCTCATTCCAGTTTTATATGGTTAAATTTCGTCCTAAGCATTCGATAGTGCTCCAAATATTTTTTGTAAAGTTTTAAAAAATCAAGTTGTGCCAATTGGTGAGATAGAAAATCAGACATCAGGAGTTGTAGAATTATTCAAAGATTTCAAAAAGAAACTGCTTACGATACTTGTGAATTTATAAGAAATTATAAGTAAGCTGGTGGTATAAAATTAGTTATTTATAGTGATCTTCAGAGGTTAAATTAATGACACTGCTGTCACGTTTGTAAACGGGCAGAATTTCAACATAGACTCAAAGATATCTCAATAATCGATTTAAAACCATGTGTACACAAAGTTATAAAACCAGATTTGTTTACAATATATGCTGCTTCAACTAAAACCTGGATGTTGAAAGTTCGGCCCGATTTCCTAATTTTTTTAAACGTTGAGATTCCACGTTTTGTCAATTTTTTTACGGACGTCTTGATTTTTTTACGGAATTTTACGGACAGATCTTTACGAACTGTCCGTAAATTTACAAACAGTCGGCAACCCTGGGTGGGCATCCTCCCAGAGCGGCGGAAACCCATGCTACGCCCCTGAATAAACCCAATATACCAGACACTCCTGGGCAGATATGTTCTCGTGGTCACTACTGGCTAATCCTGGGCGTGAACAGAATATGGCTGTTTATGGATTTGATAAATATTGACAATCGTCCTAATCTCTAGTTAGATTAAATAGCTTCAACAGCCTGGATAGGCTTTGGGCCCGATTGTTTTGCTCCTTACTTGCAACCATTGTTTTATTACAAACTTTATCGGGACTAAACTATGGCAATTGACATGAGGTCTGGTGAATAAATTTGACATTAGGTCAAGTGAATATAGTTGACAATAGGTCTTGTTAATATATTTGACATTAGGTCACATGAATATAGTTGACAAGAGGTCTGGTGAATAAATTTGACATTAGTTCAAGTGAATATAGTTGACAAGAGGTCTGGTGAATAAATTTGACATTAGTTCAAGAGAATAAAGTTGACAAGAGGTCTGGTGAATAAATTTGACATTAGTTCAAGTGAATATAGTTGACAAGAGGTCTGGTGAATAAATTTGAAAGGGGAATACTAGTAAATGTATGGAAGTCAACAAGAATGAATTGGGAAAAATTTCGTAATAGATTTCTGCGAAGTTGACAAGTTCGGTTTATAGAATCTAAGAGTAGCCATAAGCCAATTATTGTGATAAATAAAATACATGCATTGTGGTTGCTGTACAAAGGGGACGTTTAATGTGATATTAATTGTGACGTGAAATATGAAATTAAATATTACTCTAGGTATGATATTGGATATGACGTTAAATCTGAAATTGAATGTAGCATTAAATATGACATAAAAATTAACATTAAAAGTGACGTTGAATATGTCATTGAATATAACATTAAATGACACATTAAATGATACATTAAATATAGCATTAAATATAACATTAAATGACACATCAAATGACACATTAAATATAATCTTAAATAACACAATAAATGACACATTAAATGACACATTCGATATAAAATTAAATGACACATTAAATATAGCAGTAAATGACACAATAAATGACACAATAAATGACACAATAAATGACACATTCAATGACACAATAAATGACACATTTCATTGCAAATTAAATATAACATTAAATGACACATTAAATATAGCATTAAATGACACATTAAATATAACATTAAATGACACGCTAAATGACACATTAAATATAGCATTAAATATAACATTAAATGACACATCAAATGACACATTAAATATAACAATAAATGACACATTAAATATAATACTAAAAAGGACATAAAAATTGATATTTAATGTGACATTAAATAAATGAAATTTCTTCAATGAAAGTATGTAGAAAGTTATTGGGACATTCATTATTTTCAGCTCAAATTTCAACCCAAGAAAAACAATAACTAACAACACCAATAGTTTAAGACTGACTCATGTCACAATAACTAACAACACCAATAGTTTAATACTGACTCATGTCACAATAACTAACAACACCAATAGTTTAAGACTGACTCATGTCACAATAACTAACAACACCAATAGTTTAAGACTGACTCATGTCACAATAACTAACAACA
>MUZC01000214.1:18465-30126 GCA_002072015.1 Radix auricularia
GGGGGGGGGGGGGGGTTTGTGGGGAATGGAATATTATAGAAATGACAAACCAATGACAGACCAGTGACAGACCAATAACGGAACAATGACAGACCATTGGCTTTGCTTTGTTTATGTTATATGCTGTAATCTTTGTCAAATCATTGTTCACACCCATCAACCCCCGTCCAAAAGAAATGAATAACGCCGTAATAAAGAACAACGAATTGTTCTTAGCAACACGGCATTGAAGAAAAATAACAATAATTATAATCCACTGAAGTAAAAAATTGATCTCGATGACTCTATACGCCTACATTATAAAGACATGGGACAGTATTTATTATTGACTATTGATTTGGTGTTGATTTATATCGACATAATGCATTAAGAAACATATCCTCAAAAGATGTGCTATAAAAGATTTTTTAAAGAAAAGTTTTGTTATAAAAGATTTATTATAAAAGTTTTGTTATAAAAATGTATTATAAAAGATTCACTCTAGATGATTTGTTATAAAAAGATTAGTTATATTTTTTTTCTAAAAACATTACATAAAGGAAATCAAACTAAAAGTTATGGACTTTTTTAAATGCAAAGCAAAGAACCAAGATTATAAAAATCTACATAACAAAACTCTCCGTCTCAACGGTCGACTATACCTGTACCACGTGACCCCAATGTCAATTCTACATCCATCACGTGGCACCTATATATATAAACTGATTCTTTTCACGGCTGAGTTGTCAGATTTCTTATTTGTTGAAAATATTGACGTTATAACTCAGTAACATGCACATTGTTACGTCCCTTGGCCCATTGGCTATCATTTTGACAGGAGTTCTGTTTGTCATTATTTCATCAGGTGAGTTAAAAACCTTGTGCAGGATTAAACACGTAGAAGTGATTTTTTACATTAAAAAAAATAATTTTTTTTGGCACTTCTTTGCAAGACGTTTGGTCTCATGGAAATCAAAAACATACAACTTGTAGTTAAGACTTTTTATTGAGGAATTATTTTAAAAATCAAAATTAAGTTATTGCAAATATTTCAGCTGTATAATTATCGTATTTGTTACAGACGCATCTTCTGTACAGAAGATTAATTAATGTTTGGTCGCGGCTCCCGAAAAAATAAATCAAATTAAAATTTTAATATTTTTGTTTTGAAATATTTGCTGTGAAACACGTTTAAAACCCGAAAACATTTTAGAAGTTATGTCAACGGGAAATAAACTACGGTCCCGACAAACTACAAAGTATTTTTTTTTTCTGAACATGAAACCAAAATGTTTCACCCTAAAAGGTTTTGGATCTTTGAAAAAAAAAAATAATAATTTTGACAGGATTTGATAATGTCAAAAAATCTAACAAAATGTCCTGCCATTTCGTTTTGTATTCTGTTACAACTTATTGTTGTTCTTTGTCAATCTTTTTTTTTAATTAGCCGCACCCCCCCCCCCCCNNTTTTTTTTTTTTTACACACAAAGTGTAGCTCCGAGGTTTCCCTTGCCTCATGTTCCATGTACAGTAAATTTTGTTTTTACAACAGGAGCGGCTGTCAAATATTAAGAATCATTCAAGCTATCACTGCATATTCTCATACTATTTAAGTACTGTTCAGTAGAGTAGTATTAGTATCCAATAAGGAGTTTGAAGTTTTGATGGTTGAAAAGTTCACATGCCTTAGGATAGTTCCTTTATTTCTGTTATTAATTTCTTATTTTGTTTTTCTTTTATTTTGATAAAATGCTCGACTTTCTTATACTTTTTTTTCTAAGAAACTAATTAACGACCAGGAATTTGCCACCCCTGTCAAAGTGCCGCCCGACGCATTAGCTACCTTTGCCACCACGCTACACCACTGAGTCTACGTGCAAAGTTTCAGTTCGATAGCATCACGAGTTGCAGATTATCCACTACGAGTTGCCCATGCTCCACAACAATTTGCCCATGTTCCACTACAAGTTGCCCATGTTCCACTACGAGTTGCCCATGTTCCACTACAAGTTGCCCTTGTTCCACTACAAGTTGCCCATGTTCCACTGCAAATTGCCCATGTTCCACTACAAATTGCTGATGTTCCACTACAAGATGCCCATCAGTGGCGTAGCTAGAGCTTTTGCCGCCCGGGGCGGTCTCCAATATGCCGCCCTTTTAGGAGCCCCCATAAATGACGTCACGCACCGGAAAGGGGGGTCACACATTTGATGTCATTCAAAACGTGAAACTTTAAATAAAAGCTACACTGAAATATATGATTACCCAAATTTTATTCAATGACGTCACATTGAGGAATGGGTCTAAATTTTCGTTTCTTTACGCCGTGTGAAGAGGAAGCAGGGGGTGAAAAATCAGCCGAAATCACGTGACGTCATTTATGGACAGCCTCTTAATTAAGTTAATCATATGATCGTTTTTATAAATTAATTAGCATGAATAAATAATTGTAATTGAAACGAAGTACATTGTAAAAGGTGGGGAACAGTTTTACCATTGCATGGTCTATTTATGTAAGCAGTAATAAAAGAGGCCGCATAAGATGATAAACCTATAAATACACATAAAAATACAAGAAAGTTGTTTTGAAGGCCACAAGAAAGATATAGGGTCACAGGTACCACCCCACCCCACTCCAAATGAGACAAAAGATATTCCAAATTTACACCCAAAAACATTAAAAATTAATATGCTTTTATTTTTTATTTATAAATTTATTATTTTTTTTAATAAAAAAAGAAATTTTATACATCAGCATGTAAACATATTTTTTGATTATTTATAAATNTGGCGTCATGAAGCTTTATTATATTAATTTATTTGATGTTACTTTTTATCCTGATTATAATCCGAGTGTGTGAATATGCATGTGTGCGAGTGTGTTTATGTGTATGTGTGTAAGTGCGTCTGTGTGTGCGTGTGACTGTGTGTTTGTATTAGTTGTGAAATAACGATTTAATTCATAGATTGCTAAAAGTGAAATTAAATATTGAAAAGACGTTACCACGTAATGGTTTATGTATAGTTAAAATTATGCACTGGATTATGAAAAATTCCGTCAATTTTATGAACACAAGTCTCTGCCGATGCGATCTTTGTGGGTGCTTGAATAAAAGATAACGGGAAGTCATTGAATGTGACTTAAAAAACTGTTAATGAGAAGATCAATCTCCAATCATTTTTTCAGAGATGGTTTTACTTTATTTAAGAAGAATTTAGCCCTTGCGCATTAGTTGGACGATTACTCGCATGAATTGCCTCAATGGAAAATAAACAGTGAAATGAACTTATAGTCGCTATTGAAAGTGCATTATTTATAGTTATAATATGTAATTGGATAAGATTGAGGCTAATTAGCGCTAATTAAAAAAATGGAACCTTTCTAAATTTTTAATTGTATTTTACAATAATAAAATCACACGAAGATGGGTCGAACTAATTAATTTCTTTTAGTCACTGTTAAATAACTATAGAAATAAATGTGAAGAAATTATTTAATTGCAGACGAAATATCAATTTTACATTTTAATATAAGCTTTTATACATCTACGTATATAATCAGATAGAGGCAAATATTCTACGGGCGTATAACAAGTCAAAATTACAGAAAATGAAATTTCTTAATAGAAAAATTAACACGGAACCGCTTTTGAAACATTTAACAAGTGATTTATCATAAAAACAATTGCAAATATTAATTAGGAGGAAGATTTATTTCTCTTAGGTGCTTATTTAATACAAGTAAGTGTTTTGGATCGATTTCATTATAAAATGACAATAAGGAACTTCGTATTGAAAGTAAACGCTCAGGGATTTTAAATAATAAAATGGTACGTGTATAAGCGTTTATACACTGTTGTAAGAGTGGTGTTAAATAGCGGAAATGTAATTTTTTTTTATAGAGGAGCAACTTTGTAGACTATTTGAAGGGTGCTTTTTGTTAAGTAACACAAGAAGTAAATTGAAGGGCGCGCGTTTGTAATGGTTCCAACGCCTGCGAGGTGCATTGTTCAGGTTATCGACATTTTTTTATTTTAAAAAATCATTTATTTTTGTTATCACAGTGAAAATCTTTGAGCCACTTTAATATATACATCTTTAAAACCCAATTTAACTTAGGTCCTTTTTAAGTGTGTTTGGGATATTAGTTGAAATTCTGTTTTTAATTTCTAATTCATAATATACCAAAAATAATTTTAAAATAATAATAGTAACAAAGTGGTACATTATAAATGAGAAAAATCTCAGTTTAGAAACAAAAGGGTCGAAACGTCCGGGGTGAAAACGCCCTAGGGTCGAAAAGTCCCGTGGTGGAACTGTCCGGGATCGAATAGCCCGGGATCGAATCGACCGGGGTCGAACCGTCGGTGGTCGAACCGACCAGACTCGAAACGACCTGGGGACAAAACGCCCTGTGGTCGAACTGCCAGGGTCGAACCGACCGGGGTGGAATCGTCCGGGGTTGAAGTGTCCAACCACCAAATAGAAAATACTTTTTGCACAACTAAAGTAAACCAGCAGGGTACATTTTCAGATCAAACCTTGCGATTTAAGGTGTTACTTTAAAACAAAGTAACTCATACATACCTTAATTTAGCATCAATATTCACATAATTAATATTTGGCGCATACAAAATCCTATTCATATGACTAAGGCCATGCTTAGCCTAGAAATAAGGTTTTGGAGAGCTTTTCCCATGAAAAAAGTAATCTTAAGACATGCATTTTACTCTAAGACCTAACGAATGATGAAACATCCATTTTAAAAAATTGGGTACATTTCTCGAACGATGCGGTTGCATGACATACGCTTCGGGTAAAAACTGTTCTTTAAGGTGAAAATATATCAAGTCAAAAGAAATATCACGGGTATTACGACTTATAAATAGGATCTAGCATAAGAAAGTGCGTGTTATGTCGAAAAAACACACTGACAACAACTCATTTTGGGCCAAGCTGTTTTGAGTTCATTAGATGAAAGTATACAACGGGCATAAAGATTGATATAAAGTGAATTGTTACTATTAGAAAAAATGTGCGGGAATATATAATGATTTACATAAAATTTATAAGGAGATCAATTTCTCACCATTTTTTAAAAATCAGCATTGTTCTTTTGTTTTTATTCACGTTAAAGTAACATGAGCCTTGAAAACAAATAAACCATATTTTCCACCCTCCCCCAAGTCACAATATTCACAAATAATATCTGGCTAAAAATATCCTATTCGTCTAGAACGAATTTCATGCTTAGACTATAAATGAAATGGGTGTTAAGCGAGCCATTTCTAAGAACCAAAGGAATCATTTGGAAAGATATTGTTTTCATGTTTTGATTCACATGAAAAAAAAGTGAGCCTTGCCCGTTAGATTTTTTAAAACTGTTAACGACATTTGTTATTCACGTAGAATATATAGCATGCGTTATTAAAGGGGTTCGAGCATGGTGAAAAAAAGCCATCAATCGATATGAATGTAAGGATGTGGTTGAGCAGGCCGGGGCCCTAACATGGGCTGTAGCTGGAAGGATGTGGTAAGCAAGCCAGTGCCCTACATGGGCTGTAGAGACACGGATGATAATGATGATGCTATATTAAAGCAGGAATACCAAAATTGATGGGTAATACTTAAATTAATAAATTTTTTATTTTTCTCGACACACATATCGTTGTTTTTATTAAGAAGGGGTTTGATTTATCACTACTCTAATTTCCAAATGCCTTTAATTTAATTTTTAAGGAGAATTTGTGACCCAAAACTAAATGAAATTATTCTTATTGTGCCTACCCCGTAGCGTAGCACGGGTATTTTGCTCGTTTGTAATATAATGTTTTATGGACAATATTGCAAGATTTTGTAGTCTTAAATCCCTTAATGTGGAGAGAAAATATTTTTTTTTCAGTCAGTTTGGAGAAGCTCCTTTCACAACTAGATACACTGATAGCAATTGTTGAAAAAATTCTTAGCAAAATTGTAATGTTGGATAAAGAATTTTCCAATAGTTACTGTTAAATATATTTTATTAGATCAAGGGGGTATTTCCCCTCTTTTTTAACATAATGCCTCTTCTTGTAGTGTAGGTATAGCCAGGGCTGGTCTTAGGCTCCTGCAACCTATGCGGTCGCAGTGGGCCCAGCGCTTCATAAGCCCAACCTATCTTAATTTTCACTTATTATCCATATTAATACTTTATCCCTACCAAAACTGGGGCCCAAGCAATCAGTTTCGCATACTAAGCTTCATAGGGGCCCGCAATGGCTAAGACCGGCCCCATGTACTGCCATAAAAACCTGGATCCTTTCTCTTTCAATCTCGAACATTTCTTTATCAGTGTAAATAAAGAAATTTAATTGATGTTCAAATTCTTCATTTAGAATTCTAGATGGTATAGTATTGTACACGAATATTTTCTTGCAAGGACATGTAACTCATCACCTCGTTCTTTTATTTTCTTTTATAATTACATCTATGGATAAAAACATTTTTCGTTGTACTTCTTGCTCTAAAGATAGAACCATGTCTTCTGAATTTTCCCCACTCATATTTTTCTCCTTAAAACTTGGTATCTAGTCGATATTTCCAACTCTCTGTAACAGCGTTCTGTATTAGCACATATCTTTGTTTCTTCAAATGGGTTTGCATAGTTTGCATTAATTTAAAAAAGACGGGATCCCATTGAGATACCATAGAAAAGTAAAAAAATGCCATGAACTGAGTAAAATTTCCAGATTCCGAACTCGTTTTACTCGTCAATTCATATGTCAATTTTCCAAGACGCTTGAAATTTTTAAGTATGTCTTTTTCTGAATTATGTATGTTATTGTGGTGTTTATTAACGGAGAAATGAATAATCGTTCATTTTTAATGAATAACGTATATTAATGAAAAATACAAGCCATATGTGTTACTTTGATGCAATAAAAACAAAGTAAATTTAATTTTTAATAAGTTCACTTACAATAGTTTTATAAAACTTGAAACAGTATTAAATTGTATTACTTGCAATTTTAACACACAATATTTGAACTACTTTGTCATGTAGGTAATTGTTAGCGCATCATTCTGCGAATGTCGAAATTCCACGCTAAAACTGTCATGGTGATATTAATACTACATATATTCGGACAAGGGGTGATGTGTAGTTTTTTGTGCAGTTTTCATATAAAAGCGCCATCTGTGACGTATACCGCTTAATTTTGCAAACAAATAGTTACCTTTTTGCGCGATTTTAAATTTTAAAACTGTTCTGCATTAGTTATAAGAACCACTATGTAATCAAACAAATATTGCACCAATCCGTTAATTTTTAATTCAAAATTGAGATTCTTTTTGTTTCACTATGGTTTTTACCCCTTCAAAAGAAAAGAGGCGGTTTTCGGAAATGGTTGGGTTTATTTTTCGAATGCCCACAAATGCCGCCCTTTGAATGAGTGCCGCCCGGGGAGGACCGCCCCCTCCGCCCCCCCCCCCCCCCCCCCCCAGCTACGCCACTGAATTGCCCATGCTCAACTTTGAGTAGCAAATGCTCCACTATGATTTTCTCATGCTCCATTACGAGTTGCCCATGCTCTATTACGAGTTGCCCATGCTGTACAAGTTTCCCATGCTCCACTACAAGTTTCCCCATACTCCACTATCAGTTGTATTGGCTCTACTGGGTGTTGGGAAGCAACAACAGCAAAAATGAGTCAATGACTCAGGTGCGGATGAATGAGTCATTGTCGCTGGTGTAGATGAATGAGTCAATAACACAGGTGTAGGTAAATGAGTAATTGACGCTGGTGTATGTGAATGAGTCAATGACTCAGTTATGTGTGAATGGGTGAGTGTCATCAATATTAGACCACATATTCTACTGAAAGAAACCGTATGTAGCTAGCATGATAATATGAGTTATACAAACATTTAATACATTGCTAAGAAATGTATCTCTTAAGTCATAGACTATGTTTATAACTGGTCGAGTACTTAGGGATCGATACCTTATTATGAGTGAATTTGTCCGGCGATCTCTTAGGTCAGAATTTAAATAAATCAATTGATGTATTATTTAAAAACAGGCTTTGAAAATAGATTGGTAAACTTAACTTCCTGTTTCTCCACGTAACAGAATGTCCCTCAGGGATTAAAGAGGGAGAATCACACTCTCTCCCCGGGAGATGTACCAACTGCACATGCTACAGAACTGGCCGGAAGTCATCCAGCATCAACTACGTTTGTGAAGAGTAAGTGGCCATTTATATCTTTTAGATATAAGATCAAAGTTTAACACAAACTTGTTCATGACATGTTGTATCATTTAACAAATACCATCATTCAAATTAGCGTACAGGAAGATACCAAATATTTTTTTTTACAGGATTTACGAAGAGTCCACCAATAAAACCTACTAAGCCAATTTTTAGAGTATTTTTTAAAAAAGCATTTTATGTTTGGTCGACTTAGCAAATTTTATAAG
This sequence comes from Radix auricularia, assembly GCA_002072015.1. Classification (NCBI taxonomy): domain Eukaryota; kingdom Metazoa; phylum Mollusca; class Gastropoda; family Lymnaeidae; genus Radix; species Radix auricularia. The sequence continues at coordinate 26,903 of MUZC01000214.1, forward strand.
TATTTCATATTGTCATCAATAAGATGATGCATATTTAGTAGGTTTTTAATGACCAAACCAAAAAGAATATGGGCCGTCCTTAAATGACGTCAAGCGATTTTGGCCGATTTTTCACTAACTAACCCTCCCCCTCGTCACGCGTCGTCACAAAAATGAGACCTCCCCCCTCCTATATGACGTCTCAATGCTTTAACCGCTCCTCTAAAAGCTGCATTTTCTATTTGAAAAAGAGCATTTTTCAAATAACTTTTGTTGTCATATAGTATTTATGTATGTAGGGTAAGATTGCAACTCCAATATCGTAACACATGTGAAGCCATTTAAAGCGTCATAAAATAAATGGTAATAAATGAAATATTTAAATGAAACTTGTATTTAAAGTTGCGATTTTTTATGTGACGTCACTTTTCACAAACACCCCCATCCCCTCGTCACACATCGTCACCAATGTGCGGAACATCTCCCCCTGTGTGTGTGGCGTTCTTCATGGATGGCCGCATAGTCTTAAGTTTTATCATTTAAACCAGTAAAGTACATTTTCTCGCCTAAATCGACTTGGTAGGTTTCGCAAGTGGACTCTTTAGTATATTATTATGTTATGTAGACATGGAAGTAAAGGCCTGACAGAACGTCACAGAACAACAGAAAATACAAAATGCACAACAACAACAAAGAAACTGTGTGTGAAAACAATAAATTTGAGCTTTATTATTAATCTAACTCGACAGTAAATGTTTCGGCTAATGCCTTCATCAGTACAGAGCAACGGATGTTTCGGCAAAATAACTTCTTTAACGCACAAATAATAGACAAAAAGAGTAAATTAAAATGAAAACATAGCTGAGGAGTTATAAAAAGAGAGAGAGAGAGAGCAAAAATTTGCTTCTTAAATAACTCTCAGTTTTTGATGTTCATCTTGTAATTAATGTCTCGGAAGAAAAAATAATTCCAGTTTTCTTCTCTTAAATCTAGACCGAGAATAAAACAAAGAAATAATTTAGTCTTTAGATTAGGCAATGGCAGGGGCGGTAATTAATGACCAGAGCCGTGCGGGGCACTAGTGGTCAGAATGAAGGTTTGTTTAATACAAGGGAGACAATACCTATCCGGCAATTTCATATCAAGTACACCCACCTTGTTCATCGATGTTCATCTGGGTAAAAATTTCTATCCCATTGTTTTCACAAGGTGCCCACCGAAGCCATACTATTTCTATCCCATTGTTTTCACAAAGTGCCCATTGAGGTCATATTATTTCTATCTCATTGTTTTCACAAAGTGCCCATTGAGGCCATATTATTTCTAGCTCATTGTTTTCACAAAGTGCCCTTTGATGTCTTATTATTTCTATCCCATTGTTTTCTCAAAGTGCCCTTTGAGGCCATATAATTTCTTTCTCATTGCTATCACCAGGTGCCCAACGAAGCCATATTATTATAACCCCAAATGTACCGTCAGCTTTGACAACACGAGACCCTTCCCAAAGTGCTGCGAACCGGTCGTCAATTGTAATAAAAAATCGGAAGGCTCCCAGGAGAAAATATCGGATGGCTCCAACGAGAACAAGGAGAAAATATCGGATGGCTCTAACGAGAATAAGGAGGAAACGGAGGATACAAACTGAATATGTTTAGAACCGCTGAGAAAAAAGTTTCCTTTGAGTAATTTTTTAAAATAAAAAAAAATAAAAAAAACAAGAATTTCGGTCCATTTGTGCGGGAAAATAAAGATTTTGAAAAAAAAAAGATAATAAATGTGTGCTTAATTATCTTTTTTATTTTTTAAACATAGCCTATTCTTGTATCCATTCACCCATCCATAAATAAAAATGATTCCTTCTCCTATCCATCCACTCATCTATCCCTTTATTTATTTCATCCATTCATCTATTTATCCATCCATGGATCCATAAGTCCATCTGATCTATTGATCTCATTCATCTATCCATTCATATTCATATACTATACATTTACTCAAATATGTACGAGGTGTTTTATATCTTAATGACACCAAAAAATACATTCGCTAAATAAACTAATTACGGACGAAATGAAGTTACTGTTAACTGGTTCAGATTAAGCTGAACTAGAACAAAGTCAAAAAAGAGCTGCCAGATTCATTACTGCAGAATGTTCAAAACAGACGAAAATATCAACATTAGTTAAATCATTAAACCTTGAAACACTAGAAGATGGAAGAACCAAGAGTAAGTTAGTAATTATGCATAAAGCAATTAATTCTAATTTAGAATTACAACACAAAGATAACTTAATACAACCCTCAGATAGACATAAGGATAAAAACATCTTTATTATTCCGTATGCAAGAACAAACACATACAAGTTTTCGTTCTTCCCGTCCGGAATTCGGGCTGGAATGGGCCACCTGAAGAAACCAGGAAAACCAACATTTTATCATCATTTAAAACTCTAATAAGAATGCAGGACTAAAACAAAGGCCATAGATAAACGTGGGACACAATAATCTTCTGTTTAGAAGGGGCGTCTGTAACAAGATAAGATAAGATAGGATAAGATAAGATAAGTGGACCGGTCCTCACCTCAGGGCCGGTTAATAAATCTACCGGTGAACCGTTAACAATGATAGTATTTCATAACATAATGGGTCACCCTAGAGACTTCTCCTGTGCTATGGAAGTGACAATTACCACTGTGTACTAACATGTGGGCCAACCATCACTTTATACCATCATCATTTGTGACAACCATCACTTTGTACCATCATCATTTGTGAGCACCATCGCTTTGTACCGTCATCATTTATGACAACCATCACTTTGTACCACCATCATTTGTGACAACCATCACTTTGTACCATCATCATTTGTGCCAAGTATTGGGTGTAAGGATAAAGTAATACACAAACTTGCGGCAAAGAACCTCACAAGTCTAAACTAATCGATGCACTACAAACGTCAGCTTGTTTGACCAAAGTCTAAATGATAAGAGTTAAGCCCCTTCGATCTGCCGGCTGAAACTGGGCGTGAGTCGTCCAGTCATTAAAGCCTTTACCAGAGATTAACACCCCACAAACAGGGAACCGTCTGGAGTAAACAATGCCAACAAGAATAATTACATATTATTAACAGATTATCAAATGCTAACTACAATCCAGATATCAATAGGCTAGACTTAAACTTAAATTGAACATGTTGTTTGTTTTTAGGCCACAGATTTATACATTAGACTTATATATATATATAT
>MUZC01000214.1:42444-53636 GCA_002072015.1 Radix auricularia
CGTGTACTGCCATAAAAACCTGGATCCTTTCTCTTTCAATCTCGAACATTTCTTTATCAATGTAAATAAAGAATTTTAATTGATGTTCAAATTCTTCATTTAGAATCCAATTATACATGAATATTTTCTTGCAAGGACATGTACTTCTTTTATTTTCTTTTATAATTACATTTATGGTTAAAAACAGTTCTCGTTGTACTTCTTGCTCTAAAGATAAAACCACGTCTTCTGAATTTTCCCCACTCATATTCTCTCCTTTTAACTTGGTATACAGTCGATATTTCCAACTCTCTGTAACAGCGTTCTGTGTTAGCACATAACTTTGTTTCGTCAAATGTGTTTGCATCGTTTGCATTAATTTAAAAAAGACGGGTTCCCATAATTTGAGATATCATAGAAAAGTAAACGACTGCGACGAACTGAGTAAAATTCAAGCTTCTGATCTCGTTCTACTTGTTACTTCAGATGTCAATTTTCGAAGACGCTTAAAAAATTTTAAGTATGTATTTTTCGGAATTATTTATACTATTTTAGTGTTTATTAACGGAGAAATGAATAATCGTTCATTTTTAATGAATAACCGTATATTAATGAAAAATTAAACTGTATGTGTTACTTTAATGCAATAAAAACAAAGTAAATTTAATTTTTTAATAAGTTACTTTAAAATAATTTTATAAAACCCGAAACGGTTATATAATTTACTACTTGCAATTTAAACACGCTATTTGAACTACTATGTCAGGTAAGTACTTGTTAGCGCATCATTCTGCGAATGTCAAAATTCCACGCTAAAACTGTCGCGCGATATTAATAATACATATATTCTAACCAGCGGTGATGTGTTGTTGTTGTTGTTTTTTTGTGCAGTTTTCTTAAAAAAGCGCCATTTGTGACATATACAGCTTAATTTTTGCAAACAAATAGTTACCTTTTTGAGCGATTTTAAATTTTTAAACTGTTCTGTGTTAGTTTTAACAACCACTGTGTAATTAAACAAATGTTCCACAAATCCGTTAATTTAAACTCAAAATTGAGATCCTTTTTGTTTCACTATGGCTTTCCCCCTTCAAAAGAAAAGGGGCGGTTTCTCGGAATTGACTGGGTTTATTTTTCAAATACCCACAAACGCCGCCCTTTGAATGAGTGCCGCCCGGGGCGGACCGCCCCCTCCGCCCCCCCCCCTAGCTACGCCACTGAACATAAGTACTGATACATAATACGAAAATGCGCTAACACGTCCTGAGTTCCAAAAGGGACCAGGCTTAGCATGATTTTTTTAAAAATAATGATTGTAATTGTATGGGAGTATTTTTTTTTATTCTTCCATGCTTTTAAGTATTTTTTTATTTTTTTTTACGTATTCGACGATTTATTAATTAATCTAGAAAGTCGATTTACATGTTAATTAATTTAAGGCAAGAATCACAATTATCGTTATAGGGATGTTCATAATATGGCGGAAATCTATTAAAAGAAATATTAGATCTAAATTTATCTTTTGTTAGGACAAATTCATAAAAAAATAAAAATAAAGATACGAGTCAATACGTGAATGTAAGTATATTGAGAATAATTGATCTTATCAGCTAATGTTTAATTCTTCGTTAATTTATGACAGCTTATTGGACTTGCTAAATAAGAAACAATTTCTTAATTTTACTAAGCTAACTATTTTGTGAACATAGTGATTTGACTGTATTTATACCTCAAAACTTTGTTGCGCTAAAATGTAATCTAAAAAAAAATTTACGAAATGAGCTATGACGTTTTCCGGTTTTAGAAATGAAGAACCCTATATGGCAGCAATCCGTGTCTGAATACAGGAATATCACGCGCTCTTTAAGTATGGCTAGGGCTGCTATTGGTGGGATGTAAGATTATAGATTATTATGACATTAGCTGTTCCCCATGAGATTATTTAAGATTAGAGATTAATAACTTTACCAATTTTCATTGAGATTATGTAAGATTATAGATTATTATGACATTACCTATTCCCCATGAGATGGCTCCGTAAGTTGGATGAAGTGTTAGTATGAAGGCCAAACACAACAACAAGAACAGCTTGGTGGCCATTGTGATGACCAGAACACAACGCTGTGAGTTCAGCTCTCTACTTGTGTTTTGTTCTTTTCCTTATCTCAGTGTCTGGTCAGGTCAGTCATTGAACTAGGAGAGATAAGGAGACACATAATATAACAACATAATATAACAACATAATATAACGACATAATATAACAACATAATATAACAGCATAATATATCGACATAATATAACAACATAATATAATATAACATAATATAACAACATAATATAACAACATAATATAAAATAACATAATATAACAACATAATATAACTGGGGCGCGAAAATATTTACAAAAAATGTATTTTTGTTAGTCTGCAAACTTTGTTCTTTAAATTCCCTTTTACCATGTGCAAGGCTTCATCGTTAATCTACCAATGATGCCATTCCTACCTTATTTTATCTTATTTGTTACAGATGCCCCTTCTATACTGAAGATTAGTATGTCCTACGCATATGTCTAGTTATGCATTTTTATTAGTTTTAAAATTGATAGTATTGGTTTTCCTGGTTTCTTCGGGCAACCCATTCCGCGCCTGAGTCTACCCATATAATAACCTCTGTTTAATAAGTAGACTTGTGACTTGTGTAGTGTGACGCAGACCACTCCATCTTAAATTGGAACCAGAGGGATGAAAACAATGATCATGAAAAGTACCGCCAGTTGACTACAATTTTATCTGCTGACTTCAAAATTGCATCCAAATCTAAAGGAGGCATACTGACAAATACTGTTCACTGTTTGCTTGTGAAGGAGATGGTTCGGTGACCAGACTGGTGGCAAGGTGTGTACATCACATGTTTGATGACTGTGTATCACATGTTTGATGAGTGTTTATCATATATTTGGTGTCCCTGTTAAGGAACTCCCATTAACATGTAATACAAAGCTACAGATAAGAACTGCGGTCACAAGAACACAGATGTCGTGCTTTTTAAAAAAATGATCGTATTTCTCTTGCGTAAACGAAGGCGTGTAAGTGAGGCGAGGATTTAATTTGGTAAATGACTGTAAAGGCGGGGAAGGTCGAGATTGGATCGGTAAAATATGTACTCACATTTTATCTTTAAAAAGAATATTTAAATTTCAACAGGTTGGTGTTACATAGATGTGAATGGTTGGTGTTATAGATGTGAATGGTTGGTGTTATAGATGTGAATGGTTGGTGTTATATAGATTTGAATGGTTGGTGTTATATAGATGTGAATGGTTGGTGTTATATAGATTTGAATGGTTGGTGTTATATAGATGTGAATGGTTGGTGTTACATAGATGTGAATGGTTGGTGTTATAGATGTGAATGGTTGGTTTTATAGATGTGAATGGTTGGTGTTATATAGATTTGAATGGTTGGTGTTATATAGATGTGAATGGTTGGTGTTATATAGATTTGAATGGTTGGTGTTATAGATGTGAATGGTTGGTGTTACATAGATGTGAATGGTTGGTGTTATAGATGTGAATGGTCGGTTTTATAGATGTGAATGGTTGGTGTTATATAGATTTGAATGGTTGGTGTTATATAGATGTGAATGGTTGGTGTTATAGATGTGAATGGTTGGTGTTATATAGATGTGAATGGTTGGTGTTATAGATGTGAATGGTTGGTGTTATATAGATGTGAATGGTTGGTGTTATATAGATGTGAATGGTCGGTGTTATGGATGTTATCAAGGTATGAGATTCACTGAGAGAGTTTGTTGTGAAATAGTTGTGAGCGATGGTCAGAACTGCCCGGTAAACATCACTACATATCTGTGTAATTGGCTGTATGTTGTTCAGGTAGACTGTGATCATATTTGTGTTATTGGCTGTATGTTGTTCAGGTAGACTGTGATCATATCTGTGTTATTGGCTGTATGTTGTTCAGGTAGACTGTGATCATATCTGTGTTATTGGCTGTATGTTGTTCAGGTAGACTGTGATCTTATCTGAGTTATTGGCTGTATGTTGTTCAGGTAGACTGTGATCATATCTGTGTTATTGGCTGTATGTTGTTCAGGTAGACTGTGATCATATCTGTGTTATTGGCTGTATGTTGTTCAGGTAGACTGTGATCATATCGGTGTTTAATTTGAAAAAAAAAATTGTAAAGGAAAGATTTCAACTGGTTAATCCACTCAAAATTTATTTGACACAAGTGGTGGCAATTTGTGTGAGTAGATACACGGCTCTTGTATTTAGAACTTGATCTAAATATGGCACTCAAAGCTTTGGTTGGGATAACATAAAAATGGTTGCCGTTCCTTGGCCTTTAACAAAAATTGACATCAAGTATATATATGACCCCGCCTCCCAAGAAATCGTTTTGGGCTGGTGGCCTGTGGATGATTTTGATGAAAAAAAAAAGGGGGGGGGGTATCGTATTTCGTATAACCAGCCTTAAACAGACAGCTGTTTTCGACTGCTATATAAAAGTTTAAAAACTACTAAATACGACCCGCGACTTAGTATACGCCGCAGACTTGCTCATAGATCGTGCAAAGAAAGGGGGGAATGAACGGACACAAACAGCAACACGAAGAAATTAAAACAACGCGAGTTAATGTCGGGGGGGGGGGCGCCAATGTATTGTTGGTCTCGAGACATGCGCACTGCGATCGTTGTTGTTACCTGCCCATCCCACCGCCATCCTTTACTACCATCGCTTGCCAGCCATAAACTGTGATTGGTCGCACGTCATGCTTGTTTGCAGGGCTGATCTAATAACATTGTAGACTTTTTGGCCGCAGTGGGACCCGCGCTTTCATAGGCCCCACCTATCTTAATTTTCACTTATTATCCTTGTTAACTCCTTATCCCTACCCAAACTGGGCCCCGCGCAATCCGTTTCGCATGCTAAGCCGCATAGGGCCCTGCACTTGCTAATACCGGCCCTGCTTATTTACACACATCTTGTGCTCGTCCTAGTGAATTATATGAACAAAAGAAATAAAACCAAACCAACTTAATATATTAACATGTTTTCAATCATCCGTGGATTTCAATGCTTAATGCTGTCTGTCAATCATTAAATCTTTACCCAATCATCAATTCTGTGTTAATCATCAATTCTTTACTCAATCTTTAATTTTGTACCTCAATCATCATTTGTATATGTCAATATTGATTCTTGTATTCAAGCATCAGTTCTTCATTTCAAACATCAATTATGTATGGCATTCGCCCATTCTGTATTTCAACTATCAAGTTTGCCCGTTTGGATGATGTTGTTTGTTTGAAATATTCGTATTTGTTTACGGACATTTTTTATGTTGACATATGTGATGTTGTCACGTTACCATGGTAACATTGCGTTATGGTTTAAAGTTGGTCTTTAAAACAAGTTTTTAAAACATTTATAAAGTTTTGGTTTAGTGAATTTTAGTCAATATACATGAAAATGGTAATTACGATGGTACGGACACGTGACAAGATCTGGAGGTCTCTCAAAAACCATATTGCAAGGCACAGTCCAGGGAGGAAGAAAAGAGGCAGACAAAGGAAGAGATGGGAGGACGATATCAAAGAGTTGACCGGCCTGTTATTTAGCGACTCCCAAAAGGCAGCACAGGACCGTGACACATGGCATGAGATAGTGCAGTTCACAATGGTGCCCTAACGACCCAAAGACGGGCTAAGGGACAGTTCAAGTTCAAGTCAATATACATGTGCCAACGTTACGGATAATGCCTTAATCGTATCTTACCTTTATAAAGTCAAGAATCTAGCCCATCTATAAAAATAACCCCACATATAAATCTAGCCAACTATGGCAACTAATGAAAAAATCCAGCCCACCTATAAATCTAGCCTACCTATAAATCTAGTCCAACTATAAATCTATTCCAACTATAGGAACTGTGGAATAAATCTTCCCCAACTATAAATCTAGCCAATAGGAACTAACGAATAAATATAGCCCACCAATAGCACACCTATAGCAACTAGTGAATAAATCTACCCCAAACTATAAATCTAGCCAACATATAGGAATTATGAATAAATCTAGCCCACCTATAAATCTAACCCATATATAAATCTAGCCCACCTATAAATCTAGCCCAATATAAATCTAGCCCAATATAAATCTAGTCCAATATAAATCTAGCCCACCTATAAATCCAGCCCGCCTATAAATCTAGCCCACCTATAAATCTAGCCCACTTATAAATCTAGCCCGCCTATCAATCTAGCCCGCCTGTAAATCTAGCCCGCCTGTAAATCTAGCCCGCCTATAAATCTAGCCTGCCTATAAATCTAGCCCACTTATAAATCCAGCCCGCCTGTAAATCTAGCCCGCCTGTAAATCTAGCCCACCTATAAATCTAGCCCACCTATAAATCTAGCCCACCTATAAATCTAGCCCGCCTATAAATCCAGCCCGCCTGTAAATCTAGCCCACCTATAAATCTAGCCCACCTATAAATCGGGCCCGCCTATAAATCCAGCCCGCCTATAAATCTAGCCCGCCTGTAAATATAGCCCACCTATAAATCTAGCCCACTTATAAATCTAGCCCACCTATAAATCTAGCCCGCCTATAAATCTAGCCTGCCTATAAATCTAGCCCAATATAAATATATCCCAATATAAATCTAGCCCACCTATAAGTCTAGCCCACCTATAAATCTAGCCCACCTATAAATCTATCCCAATATAAATCTAGCCCACCTATAAATCTAGCCCACCTATAAATCTAGCCCACTTATAAATCTAGCCCGCCTATAAATCTAGCCCGCCTATAAATCTAGCCCACCTATAAATCTAGCCCAATATAAATCTAGCCCAATATAAATCTAGCCCACCTATAAGTCTAGCCCACCTATAAATCTAGCCCACCTATAAATCTAGCCCACCTATAAATCTAACCCACCTATAAATCTAGCCCAATATAAATCTAGCCCAATATAAATCTGGCCCGCCTATAAATCTAGCCCTCCTATAAATCCAGCCTACCTATAAATCTAGCCCTCCTATAAATCCAGCCTACCTATAAATCTAGCCCGCCTTTAAATCATGCCTACCTATAAATCTAGCCTACTTATAAATCTAGCCCGCCTATAAATCTAGCCCACCTATAAATCTGGCCCACCTATAAATCTAGCCCACCTACAAGAACTAATGAGATGAAGACAAGAAAGCTAACGGGCACAAGTCTCTAATAAAAACATAACTCAGATAAACAAAAAGGAAGTGACATAAATAGCAATTTAAAACCATAAATTAAATAAGTTTGTCAATGACTCGAGGAGGTCACCTAGTTTGTACGTCATAAAGTAAATAAGTCTGTCAATGACTCGGGGTCACCAAGTTGGTACGTCATAAAGTAAATAAGTCATTGCCTCGAGGTCACCTAGTTTGTACGTCATAAAGTAAATAAGTCAATGACTCGAGGTCACCAAGTTTGTACGTCATAAAGTAAATAAGTCAATGACTCGAGGTCACCAAGTTTGTACATCATAAAGTAAATAAGTCAATGACTCGAGGTCACCAAGTTTGTACGTCATAAAGTAAATAAGTCAATGACTCGAGGTCACCAAGTTTAAGTTTGTACGTCATAAAGTAAATAAGTCAATGACTCGAGGTCACCAAGTTTGTACGTCATAAATTAAATAAGTCAATGACTCAAGGTCACCAAGTCTGTACGTCATAAAGTAAATAAGTCAATGACTCGAGGTCACCAAGTTGGTACGTCATAAATTAAATAAGTCAATGACTCGAGGTCACCAAGTCCAAGTTGGTACGTCATAAATTAAATAAGTCAATGACTCGAGGTCACCAAGTTTGTACGTCATAAAGTAAATAAGTCAATGACTCGAGGTCACCTAGTTTGTACGTCATAAATTAAATAAGTCAATGACTCGAGGTCACCAAGTTTGTACGTCATAAAGTAAATAAGTCAATGACTCGAGGTCACCAAGTTTGTACGTCATGTCTTCATGTCGATACATTGGATAACGAGAATTTTTTAGTTATGCCAAATTGTGTTTAATCATTTCGAATGTTTGAGAACATGTGTCTTAGATAATAGTATAGCAATCAAACAAAGCTCTCATATAAGGTAACATTTATTAATACAATAATAAACTGCGAATCAACGTACACACTTTAATGTACGTACGCACTTGAACAGGTGTACAAGGTATCAAGATACAAAGACAAGTATTTAACCAACGACACGCTGTCCATTTCGATGACCAACACAAAAGTCTCTTTCTTATTAATGGGATTAGCCTAACAACATTGTTTCGTTAAAACCTTGATCACCTCGACATTTAAGTATTGGCGTGCAACACTCCGGGTAAGGTTTTTGATCTTCCCGGTAATTGTAGCAGGTCGTCTGGTCAAAGGTTATGGCGTAGACACCACAGCTGTAGGAGGAAAAAAAGATTTATTTTTAATATTGCTGAAATAGCGTTTTACTCTTTTTATACCGACTTTTCAAACTCCAAACAATTGTTATGCTTGTATTGTATTGAATGTATTGTTCAGATTATCAAAATACTTTAACAAATTGTTCAGATTTTCAACATGCACCAATAAATTGTTCAGCTTGTCAGCATGCACCAACAAATTGTTCAGATTGTCAGCAAGGTTATAAAATAAAAACGACAGACATGCGACTGGAACGACCTCAGTAAAATAAAAAATCATGTTAAGCCTGGTCCCTTTTGGAACTCAGGACGTGTTAGCGCATTTTCGTATTATGTATCAGTACTTATGTTAGATATCAGCATTATGTAGTTATCAGTAATTGTGTTTAGATTTTAGACATATTTTTATGAATTTTCTTGTGTAATGAATATACCTGACATTTTTTAATTTAAAAGTCATTTCTTTACATTTTAAATTTTTTTATTTTCTCTTTAATCTAACTACAAGTCACCACAAATGATGACGTAAAACTCTCTAAACTTTTACACATATTCTAATGACGTCAACTAAAAAAAAACACTAATTCTTTTGCACGCTCTCGCACCACTCTTCAATGCTTGAAAAACTATGTATTCGACTTCCGGCAATGGCGGCCATTCCCTGCGCTAGTGTTACCTCTCGATTCGAATTATTTTTTGGTAGTTTTAACGGGGTTTTTTAACGGATCGAGTAACTGAGTGTTGATGCACAAATGGCAGGTCAGGACATACAAAAAACATATATACCTCATGGGTCTAGGACTTATGGATGCTGAGATCAAGGGTGATGACAGACGGACGGACGGACGGACGGACAAAACGGGTGCAATAGCGCATTCGACTTCTCGAAAATGCGCTAAAAAGATGTGAAATGAGTTCCCAAACATTTTTCGCTAGAAAAAAAGCACTGGGCATAAGTTTAACATAACAACAATTAGCAAGTTTGTTTTTAAAGGGAGGGAACTAAAAAAAAAAAAAAAAAAGGTGAACACACCAGCCGTAATTTTTTTATTTTAAAAATAATAAAATAAATGGTAGTTCTCACAGAGTATTTTTTTGATGATGTAATAATTAATATTAATTTGTAGAATTAAAAGGACGATGTCAAGAAGTGATAACCGAAAACAAATAACAAAATAAAATACAGGTCTCATTCTTATTCTCGGAATTTAGCAATTTGCCGAGTCTTACAGAACTCTAGTGAGATGTAATGATTTTTTAAGCTCTGGTGAATTCGAATTTGACATTTGAACTCTGGTCAAGAAGATTGATCTTTAAAATCTAGGGAAGTAGATTGAAATTTGAGCTCTAGTGTTAGATTGATATTTGACTGACTGAGCTACAACACACAGACACACACCCTCAAACAAACAAAAACACATACACGCAACTCACACACACACACAAACAAATACACACACAAACACACACACACTATGAAATTACTGAAAAGCAATGAACTTCTAATGTCAATTCCATCTGGGACGGGGGCCCCGAAAGTCTGTTTTTTGGTATATGTTTAAGGTATTTTCCCCTTTCAATTTTTAACGATCTAGAGGAATATATCCATGGTGAAACTAAATTAAAATGAACATCTATTTGAAATTGACATTTTGCGCAAAATGGTCACAGGGGCTCCTAAATGTCGTTTTTTCCTTAAATTACCTTTATAAAAATTACTGTTAGCGTCTCCAAATGTTTTTGTAATGCGCGTTAATAATTTAATTCCCTAATCAACTTTACACGATTTTGAGAAACATAGCTTGAGTAAAATGGCAATTTAAAAAAATATATATCACTCATTTTTTAGCCGGCCCTTTAATATCAGGTGTGTTTTTTGTGGGGTTTTCTTTTGTTTGTTTGTTTGTTTTAAATTATTAATTAATTTATTTATTTGCTATGAAACTTTGATGTTTTTTGCACACTTCCGTGTAGGTTTGTGCCATAATTGTTTTTTTTTTTAAAATATCACTCATTGCATTCTTAAATAGTCATTTTTATTGAGATCGTTTCAACGCACGACCGGGTCTGCTAGTTATTTATAGGCCTATTTTATAACCAGCCGGATTTATGAAGTGAAATTTTACCGGGCCGAAGGCGAGCCGGATTTGTAAAAATGGTTGGATTCCTAATTTGCCGGAGCCTAAATCTGGTAGGCCTACATCTGTACTTGTCATACAGGTAAGTAGGTCACATCTAACGTCAACTGAATAACGTCTTATGATGGGATGGCGAAAAAAGTTTTTGGTTAGAATGAGAAAATAAAGGGGGGGGGGGGGTAAACATGTTGAACATATTACCCAAATCTCAATCTTATCAGAACCATTTACATTTTTTAAAATATTTAATCCTCCTTGAAACCGTAATCGGTTTGAACCATTAGTTTCCCCTGGGATCAACAGTTAGACAAGGAAACATTTTTGTTCTCAATGAAAACTGCCAACAAGAGCAAACAATCATACGGGGGGTTTTCCATTTAACTAAACTGAGATTATCAGAAATTATTTTAATTAGAAATCGATTTTACAATTATTTTTTTAAAAAATATTTGATAATCTCAATCTGTTGCCGCAAAAAGAAAGTTTGTGATTTTTTTTTTAAAGTTCAAGAAGCGATCCCTTAGGGACCGTCCATAAATGACGTCATGCGATTTTGGCCGATTTTTTACCCCCTCCCCCCCTAAGTCACGCGTCGTCACAAAATCGTA
>MUZC01000214.1:57980-116433 GCA_002072015.1 Radix auricularia
CCCCCCCCAATAGCCCTAACCCTAATCATAACCATCACCATAGACCAAATCATAACCCTAAACATCACCCAAACCCGTAAAACTAACGCTAACGCTAACCCTAAACATAACCGTAACTAAAACCTTACATGAAACTAAGGAGCTCTTCAGCCTTAGATACCATGGAGTGGCCAGTATAATTTGTTAGTAACAAACCCGCGCCACGTGCAGAAAAACGGAGCTGTCGCCATTTACATAAATTATCTTTTACAAATTTGAATTTCTAGTTAAGCTGATACTGTACCATGCAGCCTACCCTCAAAGAAAAGTGGGTTGGTGAGTGGGTGGGAACTCAAATCAGAATTCTCCCCGTTTAATTATTATTACAAACAGAAAACAACTGACGATTATCATATTTTATAACGCTATATTAACACAATTTCATTAAAATCTGAACGGTACTTACCCAACTATTTTTTCTTGAAGCACAAATGTCTCCCGTGACGTCAATGGGATTTTTTTAAAACTATATTTTGTGAAAATTTAGTTTACGTATTCAACTTTTTAAGTCTCTTTCAAATGAAATGTTGGGAGAATTAGCGACAGGTGTTAGATTCTCTTGATAAGGATTTGATCGCTACAGATAATAAATGTGAATACCATGTCAATACACTGGCAGGTCATTAACAGATAAGCAAAGCTTCATCATGGGTCAATCTAACATAACAGGGAATAATGAATTGAAATCTTTAGGTACACTAGCCAGTTAACCAAGTCACTGGTCCTTTGATTGTGGTCTTATTTACTGATCTTTGACTGTGGTCCTACTTCACTAACCACTTGACTGAGGCCCTATTTAACTGACCACTTCATTGTGGTCCTAATTCACTGACCACTTGACTGTAGTCCTAGTTAACTGACCACTTGATTATGGTCCTACTTCACTGACCACTTGATTGTGGTCCTACTTCACTGACCACTTGATTGTGGTCCTACTTCACTGACCACTTGATTGTGGTACCTCTTCACTTTTCACTAGATTGAGGAAAGTACCCATTGATTTCAGCACTTAAACTGTAACAAATTTTATGTAAAATTAAAAAGGGTATAGGTCAGTTGTCCTACCCAGCCTGACTTCAGTCCTACCCAGCCTGACTTCCGTCCTACCCAGCCTGACTTCCTTCCTACCCAGCCTGACTTCCGTCCAACCCAGCCTGACTTCCTTCCTACCCAGCCTGACTTCCTTCCTACCCAGCCTGACTTCCGTCCTACCCAGCCTGACTTCCGTCCTACCCAGCCTGACTTCCGTCCTACCCAGCCTGACTTCCTTCTTACCCAGCCTGACTTCCGTCAATCCTACCTAGCCGCCCAACCCCCCATTTAACTTTAATTCCAATAGTGTAACATACACCTGAGTGTAGTTATTTTTATTAGTAAAATGAGTCACAACATATGTTCCCTCTAAGCTGTGCGGCTGTGCAGCTATCTGCCAGTCACCACACAGCTGCTTAGAGTTATCGTGCAGCACATTTTATAAGGATAAAATGTGTGTTTGTGTGGGATGTAAAATTTTGAACGGAAAAAATGAACATTTACAGGCAAGTTTTTTGTTCACATGAACCAAAGAAACGAGGGAATATTGGGCATGACTAGGGGCTTTGATATAATATAATGTAAGGGGTTGTGGAGAAAATGAATTTTGAGAACCAATGCATTAACCAATAATTGTCTGATCATTTGATCATTTGAAAGAAATCCAAAAATAAACAAACATATGATTATTTCAAATTTAAGAAAATGTATACACCGAAATTGATAATTTTTTTTTAAAAAATCATTCTTTATTAAAATTGCCACAAAAACCTTACACAGCTTCAGGAACAATAGACAAATGGTAATAAATGTAACAAAAGTTTGCTGGCAATGCCTTCATTGTGAATCCTACAAGTAATGTACAAGATAGAAAAGGGCTGTAAAGTATTAGGCAATCTTGTATTGAATTGGTTTAATTTAAATGTAAACAAAAATAAATTTGTTTTAACAAAGTTTCAATCAATGTTTCTGTTGTTATACTAGTCCTAAGAAGGGAGATCATTAAGAGAAGGGAGGTCATCATTTAAATTGATTTAGGGGAGACAAGAATTTAAGTCAAGGTTGAGGTTGAAAAATGTATGTCAAAGTAAACATTAAATAATATCAGTTACATAAAAAAAATAATCTGCCAAATATTTTTGATTTATCTTAGACAGAAATTAAATTTGTTGGCATTACAAGTTTGTGCTGTAACCAAATCAATGAATTATTTTGACCCTGCAATTTTAGATGTCTTGTACCAGGAAAGTATGACTATTGCCACAAGAGAAAAGTCCTCTGCTCTGACCTGGAGAGTAGCTGGGCACTAGTACGGTCTACCGAGTTCTGAGAAAGTTCTAATGGAAACATTATATGACAAAAAAAAAAAAAACAGGTATGGATGGCATTGTAAAAAATGTTGGTATGTTAGGAAAAAAAATTTTTTTATACATAGCAGTCTGATAGTCTAGGGAACCTATCATATAGTGATACATGAAATTGCTAATGTAAATGTAATAAAAATCTATTTCAATGTGATAATATATACTGTATAATAAATCTATTACAATATGATACATAACATTTTACAGTAATAAAAATCTACCAATTAATACTGTAGTAATTATAAACTAATTTGAAAACAACTTTGAGATCAAATATAAACATTTGCTTGTATCTACCAAAACAGCAAATAATACAAACAGAAAAACAAAAATTGAAAGCACTCTTAATAATAGTAAATAGAATTAGTAACAATACTTTATTTTAAAAAAGACATTTATGGTGTATACAGAAATAGTGACATGGCAACATTAATACTTAAGGTGAAAAATATTGATACTTTATAGATCATATCCAAGCACCTCTAACATCATAGAACAAGTAAAAATCAGAATCACAGTGCTGCTTGCAATAAGAACACGATGGTCAAGTCAGATAGTATGTTTGTTCTTACCACAAGCCAGGACTCAGGACATAGTTCAAATCCTTTAAAGCAGGCCTGAATTATTTCCCTTTCACCATGGAACCTGCCACAACATTTCAATAATCAACAAAAAATTGTGAGACAACTGGATATTTGATGCCAACCAAATGACCGCAACTTTGAGTGCATTGATTTAAATTGTTAAATTATAAGAAGTCTAAATTGTCGTTATATTTATGCTGAATATCATTTAATAAATGAATGAATAAATGGATGGGTGGATGAATGAATGAATGAATGAAGAAATGTTTTTATCTCAAGTCCATTCATGAAGACTTCATAAGTGAATGTTCTTATTGCTAAGTGAGCATCAAGATCTATTTATAGAACATTGATGAATTTTATTGGTTTGAGCTAAAGTTGTTTCATATTTGCTGTTACACCAATTCAATGATGAACATCCAAAATATATGGCTGTATTATGATAACTAGTCTGTCATAACATTATGACTGTATTATGATAACTAGTCTGTCATAACATTATGACTGTATTATGATAACTACATTCAATCCTCACAAGGAATTTTACAAAGTTTATAAAATGTGATGATTGTAACATTCTAATCTGTTTAATCTCTAAACAAACAGCTTTTCTGACATTTCTAACCAACAGTTTAACAATAAATGAATGTATTTATGTTTTGCTCAATTATTGGGTTGAAAGAATGTTCAAATTTAGAAAATATCACAGTATTCACTGTTGATCAAACAATGGAAAAAAACAAAGGCAATAAAAGAAAATATTTGAATATTTCATGGCAGTCAGTTAGCACTAATACTATCACAGAAGATGTGATGGCAAGATACTTATAGCAATTGAAAAAATGATTATACATCTTGCAATAAAATACAAACACACTCATCAACATCCAACGTTTGAGCATTTAGATCAGATTTGTCTATTTTTACATTGACTAGACAGATTAAATATCATTCAATTTTTCCTTTAAAAATGTAATGAATCCTAAGGTTTGCTACAAAATGTGATTTGATAATGAAGATATAATTTACAGATACAACTGATCAATTTTCATTGCACTTTCTTCTATTATCCTATACAGAAATAACATGCAGTCCTTACTCTATAACAGTTTGACCACAAATGATATAAACTTCCCTTCCCCATGTAATGTTGATATAATCCTTCTTATACTAATGTTGATATAATCCTTCTTATCCTAATGTTGATATAATCCTTCTTATCCTAATGTTGATATAATCCTTCTTATACTAATGTTGATTTAATCCTTACTACCCTATCTAATGTTGATTTAATCCTTACTACCCTATCTAATGTTGATATAATCCTTACTACCCTATCTAATATTGATATAATCCTTACTACCCTATCTAATGTTGATGTCATCCTTATTTCCCGATCAAATATTGATATAATCATTACGAACTCATCTAATTAAGATGCACCACTCCCACATTTCTCCCAATCGAATTGAAAGATTGAAACCAACACCTAATTAAAATGATACACTGAAGTCGAACGGAAGTAATTACAAGTACAAAGTCATTCAACCAATATTCAAATGGGAAACCTTAATATTAGTAAATTGAGTTTCATTCCAGTAACATCATCCAACTACTGATTGAATAATTTTTCTGACTCTATCAACCACAGCACTCATATTCTGTTTATAAAGTCTTTCATTGCTCAAATCAATATAACCATACCGCAACAACATACGGCCCACAAAGGTTCTCATGTTCTCCTGGGGAACGTACCGTAAAAGTAAAGGGATAATTGGCTTATGAAAGGCATCAGCCAAACTGAGATCTTTAGCGCAGTTATCACTCTGCAGGTATTTGGGTGTAACACAACACACAACAGCGTGACAGGTCTTCATCGTACGGTGGATCTGACTTTGGAGGGTCTCAGTGGATGAGCCTCCATGTGGAGCGGAGACTGAAGACCTGACACTGGAACCACTGTTCCCACGCGAGTCAGCGGCCATGCTGACGTCTGCCCAACAAATGAAGCCTGCTCTCTCGAGGATCTGCTGGATCTCGTCCACTTTTGTCTGCACGTCCCATTGGTAGGAGATGAAGACTTGGGCACCACCTTCAGGATATGGTGTGGACGATTTCCCCTGATCTGTGAAATAATTACTCAAATATTGAACATTGTCATACATCTTAAATTAACTACATGTAATAGTATTAAAAAAATAATTGAATATAAGACATATCCTATCAACTACATTTTCATGAATTAAAATAGCTTTTAAATATCTTTTTAAAAAACATTTAAGTCTTTTTAAGGGTTTCTCTGGAAATTTATACATACTACTTTTTAGGAGGAAATTTCATGTTTTATCAAATGTTTAAAATAAAAATATCTAGATGATTTCTTTTATATGAATTCAGTAATTTCAACTTTAGTTGTAAACATTTCATTTTAATTATAAGCTCATGCAAAATATAATATTTCTATAACTATATCCTGCATCCAATTTGAGATGTATTATGAAAAACAAAATGTTTAATCTGATGAGATGTATTTGATTACCAACCACCAAAATTTTTTAAAGATTTATTGTCAGAGCATTAAAAATTAGTTAATGTTTTTGTACCAACTTTGTTGATTATATGTGTGTGTATTAATATTATAATGCTGTCATAATTGCAATGTTTACATGCAGTTTGATTTTATAAAAATTATAGCAACAAAGGCAAATTTAACTGTTACTTGCATAAAAGTGTAAAAATGTAGATTGAAGACAAAGAACTGATGAAAAAATAGGTTACTACAATTTACTTAGGAAGTGTATCAATACTTTCGCATAGGCAACGTGTTAACATAAATAAATACCAATTATTTCACATTTAACTTGGGCGTTGAGGGATAAAAACATTTTTTAAAAAATGTAAATACTAAAAAACAAAAGAAGATTGAATCTACTACCATGTCTGACATTATTCATAAATAACTTCACAAATCAAGAATGGGTCACAAATGTCTCAATTTGATACAATGTATCACTTGTACAAATATCACTTGTGGTTCAATTTCTGCTACAAAATCATGATTAAGAGGATTGGAAGGAAAAAATAGTTTGACTGGCAAGTAAATGCAAATATGCTAAATTAAGATTGCTTTTATGCCAATTTTAACAAAATGAGAAATGTTTATTTTAACGGCTAAATGGTTGTACTAATAAAGTTAAAAAGGAACATGCATCTTGTCAACATCAAGGGGATGAAACAAGTCAAAGAATTACATTTAAAAATGTTTGAAAATCTTGTAAAAGTATGGTTACCTGTCCATTTCTACAAATTAATCATTTTTATTTTATTTAGGGGGTGGGGTGGGTGTGAAATGGTACCATTTACAAAAAAACTTGAAATTTGATTGTTTTTTGCAAGGGGATAAGATTAAATAAAATTAATGTAAACTGTTGACATAATAAATGTACATCCCCTGCTAAAATATTTAAATACAAAGGTTGTAAATAATTTACTTGTAGGTTCATAGGTCCTAATGTTGTAAATGGTATACTTGTAGGCTCATAGTTCCTAATGTTGTAAATGGTATACTTGTAGTTCATAAGTCCTAATGTTGTAAATGGTTTACTTGTAGGTTCATAGGTCCTAATGTTGTAAATGGTTTACTTGTAGATTCATAGGTCCTAATGTTGTAAATGGTATACTTGTAAGTTCATAGGTCCTAATGTTGTAAATGGTTTACTTGTAGGTTCATAGGTCCTAATGTTGTAAATGGTTTACTTGTAGTTCATAAGTCCTAATGTTGTAAATGGTTTACTTGTAGGTTCGTAGGTCCTAATGTTGTAAATGGTTTACTTGTAAGTTCATAGGTCCTAATGTTGTAAATGGTATACTTGTAGTTCATAAGTCCTAATGTTGTAAATGGTTTACTTGTAGGTTCATAGGTCCTAATGTTGTAAATGGTTTACTTGTAAATTTATAGGTCCTAATGTTGTAAATGGTTTACTTGTAAGTTCATAGGTCCTAATGTTGTAAATGGTTTACTTGTAGATTCATAGGTCCTAATGTTGTAAATGGTTTACTTGTAAGTTCATAGGTCGTAATGTTGTAAATGGTTTACTTGTAGATTCATAGGTCCTAATGTTGTAAATGGTTTACTTGTAGACTCATAGGTCCTAATGTTGTGAATGGTTTACTTTTAGGTTCATAGGATCTATGAGAAAAATTATGAGTCCATTCTTAATGAATTTAACACTCTGAATAATCTGATGTTTCAAAGGTATCAAATAAGATGAAATAATTGTAAAAATATCTTACTCAATAGAAATTTTAAAAAGTAAATACAATTTATGGGTAAGCTACAAGACTTTACTATCAAAGTTTTAAGGAAAATATTGAACAATATAAAAATGTTAAAGAATAAATAAAGGAAAATGAAAAAATGAAATACAGAAGAGTTAATAAAGCTAAACAATTTCATAGATCATTGTAATTAAGTTAAATGGAAAATTATATTTTTTTCTCAGATGCTCAATCAAATATATACAATTAAAATTCAATATTTTGTTTTGCGAATTTCTTTATTCAAATTTCCAATTAAGATTTTTCAAATCAATAAAACAGATTTTATATTGTCATAACCAGGAAAAGTTTAAATTTACATGGCTCCATAATTTAATGGAGTCTTAAACAAGGAAAGCTCCTTTTTTACTTAAAAACTAAAGACCCAAACAATATTTTCTCTGCTAAAACCTTTTATTCTATTAATCCCGAATTCAATATGACTTCAAAATCTGCACTGTGTTGATGTACACAATAAATCTTGCTTTCCCCACACTAAAAAAGATTTTTTTAAACAGTAACATTTTCTTTCTTTTTTTCTTTTTGTTTGCATCATAATTCCAGTTACAGTAGCAAATGGTGTCAAATTTATACCATAATCTTTAATGGCAACTGATAAATTATTTAAATCTCTCTATATGCTAACTAATTTTTTTCCAAACCAGAGAATAATGGCATCACTGAGCTTTGCTAGTTTAAAATATCTCATCAAACTTATCTATGTTCTGATATGATCATCTAAATAAGTATACAGATTTTTAAACTTAGTCTCAATTTTTCGCAAGGCAAAAGCCCCGGAGTGCTACAGGATATAGAATATGAAAATACAGATTTCATAATAAGCTATGTAAAAAGGTTTGAAAGGTTTTTGTTGTTAAACAAATGACGTGCTATAAAAATGAAGAAAAATTAAAACATAAATTTAATACTCAGAATAAAATATTTTACCGAATTTTCCTTGAGAATAGCTGTAAATGTTTTAAATCATAATTTCAGATAAAATCATATTTCTGTTCTTCAAAGAAAAAAATGGCAGTTTTTCACAAAGCAGGAGGAGTTAAATCTCTGTCTTGAGCAATAGAAATAATGGATGAGTTATGCTAAGTTAATTTAAATGGAAAGGTTTCACACAAAAAGTTATTATACAGTTACATAAAATACCAATTAACTTCATTTTAAATTGAAATTTTATTTAAGAAAAGTCATATATGTATACCACCCAGAGATTAACCATGTACATTTTTGAAACATTCAAATATAGATGTTAGAAGTCTTTAACATTTATGGAAACATTTAAAGTAAGATGAAAAAAACACAGCAAACTTTTATTGGTCTCTTTAATTATAAGTTTCAGAACCTAATCCTAAATATTATCTTCAGATAGAAAATATAGACGTACTTCTAGAGTTGACCAAAACCTTCAATGGTTTAAGTCCTTCTGTCATCTTAGTCAGGTAGGTCTGTTCTAAAACTACAACAGGGACACGCCTCAGTGGTTTGATTTGGTGCTCCAAAACCTCCAGACTTTCAGAATACATTTTGCTTTCAAAGTCTACAGCTGGGTAATCACCTAGTAGAATTATTTTTTTTTTAGAAATTAATACAACTTTGTAGTTAGCCATTTATTATCAAACAAAATAAGTAGAAAAGTATCCCTGAAATATATCCAATATTCAAATGAATTCACTTGTGATATTTCATGACACCATTTAAAAATCAATAAATTAATTACAGGTTATAGTTTCTTGAAAATGTTTTTAAATAGCTTTTTTTATATTGATATTAGGAGATTTTTTTAATAAACTATTTATTTACTTTTCAATAAATACAGCAGCTATAATTAAAATCAAATAAACCAAAGATCTTCATAAGATTAATTTTTCATAACACAAGTTTTTAATGAAAATATGACTTTAAAAATGCACACAAAAAACTGCTAAGAAAACCAAAATTGTGAGTTGTTTAGTTTTTTTTATATTTCATAATGCATAAAATATAATTACCAAGTATGGCTTTCATAGAAGGTCTGAGGTTGCACCAGACATTCTTGAACATGACTGTAACTATCCTCTTCCCTAACCAGTCAGCAAAAAGAACTTCTTGAAAAACAAATGGTGAAATAGATGCCTCTTCTGTCATCAATACAACAACATTTGATGATGTAGCAATTGCTGGCCCATTGACTTCAAGGAATTCTTCTTTGGAATGGCCCAATTTTGTTGTGTTATGATGGCTCACCTAGTAAATAAATACTTCTTGAATCAAGAATGTAAAACATTACTACTGATGAGTTATTTTTTCTTTTATAAATTCTCATTTCATTCATAACAGCATCATGTATAAATGTGGCAGAAAGAGTTATACTCAATTTTCCCTGTAAGGTTTGTTGGTCCGTGAGCAAATTAAAATAAAACACAGGTGCAAAATTGCACAGTATATTATTTAAACAATATTTTACAAAATTTGCAGTGCAGCATCGGTCAAATAACTACACAGCCACGCAGTCACGCAGTTTAAAGGGAACATTGGTTATAGTTATACAAGAAAATAAAGACAAAGGCAAAAAAAAATGTTATTCAAAGCATGATTTGATGAAGAGAGACATCCAACCTTAAAATAAATATTGCATCAATTGCTTTTTTTAATCTAAAGGAAAACTAACTAGGGAAAAAGGTTTTACCAATAATGAGTTTAGTAATAAAATAATATCTCACACACCAATCATATCATATTTAAATTTTTAAAAATTGGAATAATCAACTACACGACACCAAAAAAAAGATGACTAAAGATTACTCAAATGATTGAATGACAGATTTAAATCTTTAAATATTTAATTTCTTAATGCCTGCCTAATTATCAACATACGCCTAAATAATTAAATTATTTAATCAATATTTAATAAAGAATTAAGCTCACTTACATGTAGCATCTTTGTTTTGAGGTCTGATTTTAAATTTTGAGCCAAACGGGCATCAGCAGGATCATAGATTAGGTAAACAACATCTGGTTTAGGTCGGTTAGCACGTAATCTCAGATGCCAGTTATCCACACGCTTGAGCTCTGTGTCTAATGTATGAAGAATTTGTTGCATGATTTTTTTGCGTACCACCCTACTCTCAATACCAAGATGAGCATCCATGTCATGATCTGTAATTGACATCAAAAGAAATCCATCCACTCCTGCCTCCGCCATGTTTTGTCTGTAAAATTCTTTGATGCCCAAACTAAAGAGCCATTCTTGGAGGTCAGTGACATTCCAGAGACAGATTTTCTTTTTTCTGAATTCCCCTGTAAATTCTAAGTCAAATGGAGTTACGGAATGGGGTGCAGACTGTAATGTTGCAAGTTTTTCCAACTCTTCCATTAGGCATCCAATCACAACAGAGGTTTTCTCTGCTAGACTCTTTGTAGCATGTTCAACAGTAAGATCAATGGCAGCATTCATTACGGCAACAAAGTCTTTGGGTACATTTGCTGCATCTGGTTGACTAAATAAAACTGGAAAAAGTTTAACTGAGTTAGGGCTGGAGCTCAATCTCTCTAACAGTGTTTTACCACCATACAAAGAAACAGGGCAGGTGAAGTAGCTGTCGGATAGAAACAAAATGGCAGCCTTACATTTTTCAAGTGATTCCATGCAAAGAGAAAACCAACAAGGGCTGTCAATGATTTTTTCATCTTTATCAAACCAAATATCCTCTGATAAGTTATTTTCCTTCAACTGTCTGACAGTTTCTACAATAAATTTTTTCTCACAATATCCAGCATCTGAAGAATAGGAAATAAAAATGCCTTTTTTAGTCTTTTTTGATGTCTTCATATCGGACTGAGAAGTTTGTTTTAAAGAGGACTCATGTGTCACAATGCTGATGTTCTGCTTTGGTTCCTTAAGAGTTGAACTTTTCAAGTTATCTGTATCACACAAAATTGAACTTTGTTTATGTTTTGAGGTATCCTCTGATGTCAAAACTAATTCTTTTTCATTTGTTTTCACATCTGTTTTATTCTCTTTGTCTTCATTAATTATTGTCATTATTGTGTCAGTGTTTTCTGCACTAGGAAGTGCTTCTTTTTCTGTGTGTCTTTCAGACATATAATACTGTTCATCCCTATCATTATTCCCACTGACTGGTAGTGCCATTCTGTTTCTTCATGTATTTGTTATCTTGGAACTGAATTCAATGGCTGTAGCGATGATTTTTTCATTTTTACAGACTTTTAAGTATATTATTTTTCTTTTTTGCGGTACCTGGAAAGACATTTTAAAAGTATACATTAAATCCCTGCCCCAAAATTCTCAGGCTTTAATACATGTTCATGTTGCAACAAAAAAATGTAACAAATCATGATTTTATCTTTCAAAAATACTACATTATATTATTTTATCCTATGATTATGATTGCAAAGACAAAATAACATGACCCTAAAATTGAAAAATCAAGACGATGAATACTAGTAATATTGTTACCATAGTTCCAAGAATCAACTACTTAGCTTCAAAATTGTTAAATCAAGGTGGGATTTCAATTAAAAAAACATAAATTTTCCTCTACAAATATAACAGTATTCTAATTGATTGGTGCATATATTGGTATCTCTGAAAAGCTAGTGGTGAAAGGCAGCTCTTTTTAGTATGCAATATTGATATACTATTACTATTAGTACAGCCTTCAGCATATATGAATATGATTACTTTTAGTTTATTGTATGTCATTTAAAATAGTGTACTATTTCTATTATGACTTAATATCTGAATCTGTAATAAAAAAGACAAAGACCATGTTATGGTTCAAAAATGATCATGAATGAGCACTATATACTATAAATTATAAACTAAAAGAAGTAGCGGTTTATTATTGTATAAATATAGACTAGTTAAGAGTCAATTTCAATAGTTCCAATGTTCTCTTTAAGGTTCGTTGGTCTGTGTGCAAAGTAAAAAACAGTGTGCAAAGGTGCACAGCATCCATTTTTTGTGCAGAATTGTACACATACAAGCACAGATATTATATCAATAATTTCCTTATCAAAATTTGCTCCTTTGTTATTCTAAACTGGTGTGGGGCATCAGTCAGATATTTGTGTGGCCGCTCAAAATTTTTCATTTGCCTATGCTATGCCCTATCTATAACCTGTAGTCAAATTTCTCTTTAAACTGCGTGATTGTGCACCCACATCACTTTCTGTCAGGCACTGTGCAGTAGACTAGAATTTCGATAAGTATATTAGGGCTGGAACTTATTTTTAGAAAATGTTTCTATTAATCTGGAAAAATTTAATTTATTAATCAATTAATTTCAATAAATTATATTTTTTATCACGCATAAATAGATAAATGTTAAGTCGCAATTAATTATTTCATGAAATCGGTTAAGTCGCGGTAATACCAAGGCTCCCATATTTTGTGACGTAACACTGCAAATTCATTTTGCTGTGCAAGAAATAAGAGAGGAAAACTTTTTTTTACATATACACGTCTAAACAAATAATAATATACGAGGGGAAAAAATAGTTGAAATATTCTCTTAAATTTTAATCTAATAAATTAATTTTACTGGATTAAGGATTAATTGATTAATTAATCGTTAATTTCTAAAGCCATATATCATATATGTTGTTTTAAGGGATGTTAAGTTTGCACAGAAAATTAGATGCTTCACAACTTTGCACACAATTGATTTTTTTTAGCACATGATCCAACAAAACTTACTTTCTTATACTTATAGTTAACATGAAATTGCTGCAGTCTATCTAAAAATGGGACACTGTGGTCGTGTGGCAGCAAGCTTGACTGGGGTACCAATGGTCATGAGTTCGAATCCATGCGAAGGCAAGGATTTGTTCCTGGGACCTAGGGAGTCCCTGAGTCACCCAGCTCCCAATGGGTACCTAACTGACAATAGTTAGGCAGCTGGGTAATGCGTGGAACCCTTATAGCCATTGCCTGTGACCGCTGCATCACTTGCCAACAGATCATCTGTCATGGTCTGTGGACGCAATTATCTTCTGCATGTAAGGAGCGTCTGTATATCTTAGATAAAGTAGTATGCTATGTCCATGTTCATATTTTAGATTTGACAACGACAATTTTATTAATTGTTATGCTTGTCACTTATGCTTGTGACACAAACTATTATTAATAAAGGCAGATTGTCACATGGCAGCTCAGTAACAATGTAACAAACACAATTCTATAATTATAACTAAACTATAACTATAACTGAAACTGATTATGATTATCAGTTACAATAACAGTATCAACAGTGAATTATGAACAGGTTAGATCTAACTTATAATTAACATTGACAGATCTTAATAAATTCTTATTTATTAATATTATTATTATTATCCTTCTTAATGAATTCTTAATCTTTGTTAAACTTTGTACTTTGTTTGTTACACTTTGTATTTCAATTATTATTAGTTATTAGTAGTAGTAGTAGTAGTGTACAATAATAGTAACAGTAAAATTAATCTATGGTATTGAGTAATGCCTAACACTAAGCTTCTATTACAGTCAGAACACAAATATTATTAGAATTGTGTGTTAGAAACTATTAGTATTTTTCTATTAATTAGTGTATTGGTTAAGCCTAGCGACGTCCCCAATTCGACCTGCGTCCCTAGTTACCACGTTGATTTGCGATGACTTGGACATTACCTATTTTAATATTTTGAATTCTTATAAATCTACACTTGAAACTGGACTTTGTCATAATATTTAGTATTTTTAAATTTTAAGATTGATAATTGATATATTTTTTATGATGCTTTTTAATTATTTTTTTTTTTAAATTTACTTGAACTAAGTAAGCTTTAATTTTGTTTACAACTGCTGTAATTACCTCCAACCTACATGATCACCTCGCATTATTATCAGTACGGAAACGTAACGGTATCAAAGACAGTTATGCAATTACATGTACTGTCATATACGCATTAAAGATAAAGTGCGAAAATTTAAATTGCATTTTTTCAATATCAATATTACTATTAGCTACTAGCATTAATTATTATTAATAAATTTTAATATTATGCTAAGGGCAGCCTTTATCAGTCAAAATTTGCAGTAGGAAATGGCATGGGCCTCAAATGTTATTTATTCGTATAAATATTTTTTTTAATGAAAATGATGTTTTTATACAATACAGCTGTAGTAATGGTAGTGATAGAGACAGAGACCCATAATTTTTGTTTGTAAAAATGAATAATTAAACCATAACAGTTATGATAACTTATTACTAGCCTCATACTCATATACTTACCTTTAATTTTAGAATCGAACTGATTATCGCGGTGGTCGTGTGTAGCGCGCGCGACCGTCGTACTGATGGTCACGAGTTCGAATCACCCAGCTCTGAATGGGTACCTAACTAGACAATAGTTAGGCGGGGTAATGCGCGGAACCCCTATAGCCGTGGCCTGTGACCGCTGCATCACTTGCCAACAGATCATCTCTGTCTGTATATCTAAGATAATATCCGCATGGTTTTGGCCGTGAGAATAACGCCGAGCACTATCCGCAAGGCTCGTCGGCGTATGCATCTTATACTACGCCCGGCAAAATAATAGCCAATAGCAGTCGATTTAGTCTAGCATGTGTAATTTCTTCGCTAATGAAAAATGAATTAAAGAATTATATGCATTGATAAACTAGAACAATTTCAAAAAATCCAGATTCATTACTGGAGAATATTCAAAACGGACAAGAGTAACACAAAATGAGGGGTAGGAGTGCAATCAGGCTTATACAAAATTAAATGGAAATGACGTAATCAAGGTAAGGGTTAGCCTGACCGGACGTAACAAAACAGCGAACGTTTTGGCAAAGAGCCTTTATCAACGAACATACAATACACAAATAAAACGAAAATAAAAATTAAAAATAAAATGAAGAAACTTAGCTGCGGTGAAATCCAAAGTATCCAAAAAAGTGAAACTGAGAGATGACAGAGCGAATTTATATATTTTTGGACAGGCAACCCCACCCCAGTATACCCACACACGCCTTACTACGGCTGGCTGAATTAGTTCTAACCCTCAACTCGTTTGAGTTCAATGGCCAGTTCTTTGACCAAATCAGTGGGGTCGCTATGGGGACAAAAATGGTACCAAGCTATGCTTGTTTGTTTATGGGCCACTTTGAACACAGAGTGGAACAGGAATACACTGGTCGCCTCCCTGAATTCTACAAGAGGTACATAGATGACGGTATCGGGGTGACTAATATGGAGAGAAGTGAACTGGACACTTTTATTAACTTTGTTGACTCCTTCCACATATCCATTAGGTTCACCTACCAAATTTCTGAACTCTCTGTCAATTTCCTGGACATCACTGTAACTCTCCAGAAAAACTGCCTCCTCACTTCGGCCTAATTCAAACCCACAGACAGCCACTGTTATCTTCTCTACCCTTCTTCTCATCCCAAAACTTGTAAGGACTCCATTCCCTTTTCTCAACTTCTTCGACTCCGTAGACTGTGTCAATCTCAGGAGGACTTTTGGGAAAAGGCTTTGGAAATGGTGGAGTTTTTTAGACAAAGGTCATATCCTGAAGCCACACTTCAACATGCGCTTCAGCGGGTCAAAAACTTCACTCGTGCCGACGCCTTTTTACCACGCACCCGTGATACCAACCAAAGGAGCAAGCTGGTTCTTACTTACCATCCACACAACATCAAAGCCAAAGAAATATTCCTGAAGAACCGAGCTATCCTCCTTGCGGACCCTGAGACGAACAACATATTCTCCACCCCACCCCTAATTGTATTTAGGAGGGACAGAAACCTACGTGATCTTCTGGTTCGCACTCGCCTCCCCACATCACCCAACCATCTGGGTACTTTACCATGCGGCCGACTTCGGTGTAAGACATGTCCTTTTGTTGTGCAAGCCGAACAGATAAACTTCCCTAAGGGGCTATTTATGATTAAGGATGGTTTCACCTGCGCTAGCCGCAACATTGTCTACACCATTGTGTGTAAGCGCTGTCCTTTGAAATACATAGGAGATACGGGACGATCTTTGTCGTGCCGAATGTCTGAACATATTAGGGCGATTACACAAGATAAACAGTGTCCCGTCTCCCGTCACTTCAATGGACGCGAAGATATGGGTGTCAAGGACCTGGCAGTCACTGCTATTGTCTCGTGCACAAACACACCCACGCGGGTCCAGATTGAAAACAGATTAATAGAAAATCACGGTACACTCGCCCCACATGGGATGAATGTTGTCTTTTCTTTGACCACCTAGGCGTTTACCCCGCCCACTCTCTGCTTTCCTATATAAATTCGCTCTGTCATCTCTCAGTTTCAATTTTTTTGGATACTTTGGATTTCAAAGCAGCTAAGTTTCTTAATTTTATTATTTATTTTTATTTTCGTTTTATTTGTGTATTGTATGTTCGTTGATAAAGGCTCTTTGCCGAAACGTTCTCTGTTTTGTTACGTCCGGTCAGGCTAACCTTTACCTTGTTTACGTCTTTTCCATTAAACAAGAGTAACACCATCGGTTAAATCATTTAACGTTGAAAATCTAGAGGATATAATAACCAAGAGTAAAGTAGTAATTATGCATAAAGCAATTAATTCTAATTTAGAAATACTTTACACAGATAACTTAATGCAAACCTAAGATATACATAAAGATATAAACACCATTCTTACTACGTGTGCAAAAAACAAACACATACAAATACTCGTTCTTCCCATCCAGAATTCAGGAGTGCAATAAACAGAAAAATCAACACTTTATCATCATTTAAAACTCTAATAAGAATGCAGGACCAGACACAAACCATAGATAAGCGTAGGACGCATAATCTTCTGTATAGAAGGAGTGTCTGTAACAGATAAGATACGATAATATCTACAAGAGGGGTGATACTGCTTTCTGATTTATTTTATGTCTACCTAAATTGCACGCTGCTGATCACCCTCACGAATAACATTTCTTTTTACCCCCCCCCCCCTCGAATAAAGTCTTCTTGTCGATACATTCATTGCTTTGTGTTAGTTTTTCCAGGCTTGTTTAATAGCTTTATTTTGTACTAGCCGCCCCGCGTTGTAGCGTACGCGCTAATGATTTAGTGACGGGTGAAGACTTCCTGAAAAACACAGTTGTCCAAATGAGGTGGGTTATGGCAAACGACTGTGAGTGAATGAAAAGAAGGAACTCTGGAGAGAGCAACATACAATTGTCCATGACTGAAAACAGGTTTTGAAAGATACAGACTTATCTTTTTGAACGTTTGGCCCTGTTAGCGAACCAAACCGACCGGAATCGAAGAGAACAATGGAAAGGCAACGTGGCTCAGACGACTGTAGGAGATACCAAAGCGACTGAGAACACAGGAGCGGTGAGGTACACACTGCTGTGGGTACACACAGTTGCTCATGCCTGGAGAGCGAGGGGGGGGGGGCGCCTGAAGTATTAATTTTTGAAAGTAATTGTTGAGGTGAGTGTGTCACTGTCAGGGGCGGATTAAGACTGCACGGGGCCCCTGGCTGCAAACGGAAGCCCTATCCAGCCAGCGTCCCTTTAAATAAAATGAATGCTAGCAGCTAATATAAGACTGTAAATAAATATTTCATTGGTTCCTTGATCATGCTTTGTCTGTACTTTGGGACTAAAATATTAATCATGAAAAAAAAACACGAAGATAATATCTTGCATAATATAACTGTTTGAAATGTTGGCCGGTATATTAAAATTGAGCGTAAAAATAAAAAAAATATGTTCCTCCACCGGTAATCGATCCCGACACCGCTTGCACAATTATCCTAAACTCATCCACACGGCCAGTGAAGATTATGAAAACATTAAATTTTAAAAATATAAACAATGTTCTATCATATGTTCTGGTATTGAGTTTGAGCCATTCAAATCCTTTTTTTATTTTTATTAAGACCATCGGGTCTGAATAGCGATCAGATTTAAAGATAAGATTTATTAACTTATTTGATTTATTATATTTTTAAGGGTTTGTGCAAACATTTGTACACTTTTATTATAAAATATAAAAAGTTTGCGGGCCCCAAAACCACCAGGGGCCCCTTGTTTTCAGCCCGTTCAGCCCCCCCCCCCCTTAATCCGCCATAGGAGTTTGTGAGATCTACTTTTCTGTCACTGAGCACAACGGAGAGCACGAAGTTATTATGCAAATGTCGAGAAACAAAGCCTACAGCTGTGTTGCGAAGTTATGTCGTCATGTTCCAAAAGAAAGTGGGAAATGAACGGGCACAAACACAATATTTTTAAAAATTAAACAATTAATGTCTTAGTTGGGGCTTGAACCTACGACCTTCCGGGTCTTAGGCGTGTAAAAACCACTACCCTACGAAATACATGCTATTCTGTTGTTCTGAAACTGAAAGAACAAAGTAATTGACCCCAATTGATTAATTGAACGCATCGTTGGTCTCAATGACCCTCTACCCTCCGCACTACCTTTTCTTGCCAGTTGATTGGTCAGTGGGGTTAGGGTTAGACAGAATTATAAATATAATATGTAAATCATGCCTTAAACTGTTAATAAATCCGAAACTGATTTTGCATTATTTTATCATATACCTGAGACATAAAAGTCACTATTGGCAATTTTACTAAGAAATAGAAAGGGGGGATCAGAAGGTGGACTATATCTACATACCATCCCCCCAAACCCCGTAAGTAAATTATTAGGGGGAAAAATTCAAAATGAAACAGAATCTATCATATTTTTAATTTTTATTCTCCAAACGGTTTTTTAAACAAAACTATTTTTTTTAAATAAAAAGAATGAGTGATTT
The DNA here is from genome assembly GCA_002072015.1 of Radix auricularia. NCBI lineage: Eukaryota > Metazoa > Mollusca > Gastropoda > Lymnaeidae > Radix > Radix auricularia. Next base: position 77,114 of record MUZC01000214.1, read on the forward strand.
TCAAAAAGGGAGTTCAGAGATAATTAATAATTTAGATATTAAATGTTACATTTTATTTCCAAAAAAAAAAATTATTATATTATATTATTATTATATATATTTGAAATTTCACTTACTTACAAGAAATTAAGACAATAAGAGTAAAAAAGATATAAATATAAGACATAAATCAAACCTAGTAACTAGTAGTATAATTTGGTTATTTGCAGAGAAGTCAAAGTCGTTAAAAATCTGGACTAAAAGCAATGTTTGGGTTATGGTTAAGGTTAGCCTCGATATGGTTCAGTTTTTATTTTTGACTAATCAAATGTTAAGCCTAACCGAAATCGGTTTTATTTTTGTTTTCAACCTTTATTTTCAAGAGTTTTGGTAATATTCAGGACGGTAAGCGTGCTATTTCTTAAAATTTAACAGTTAGGCTATTTTAGTTAGCCTTTTGGTGTTTTTAAATCTTATAAACTTAATATTAAATTATTTATTATAATAATATTACATGTGAATCGTGAAATAAGGGAGGTTAGTTAATGTTGGTCTTAGTCTTAGTCTTAGTAAGACTTACGGCTACGGCACGTCAAGTTATGGCTGCGGCGCCTACGGTATCTTAACCAACTACTAATACTAAGGCAAAGTCCTTTGGCAAAGGTCTTAGGCTTAGGGCAACGGCACTTCAAGAATGGCTACGGCACTTCAAGTTATGCCTACGGCTACGGCATCTTAACCAACTACTAACTAAAGTACTTAGACTTTAGACGTCTAAGGCAAAGTCCTTTGGCTTTGGCCATGGCAAAGGTCTTCTGCTTAGGACTCAAGGCTTTAGGCTTAGACTTAGGCACTTTAGCCCATGCCCATATTCATAATAAGCATCATGATGATTTGATAATGGTAATAATAGTTAACCCCACGTTCCACAGTTCTAAGCCCTAAGCCGCCTAAGGCTAAAATTTTTTGTTAGTATTAGGCCTCATACTAATTACTAATAATACTATAGGCCTACTCAAAAATATATTTTCATATGTCAATAATTCAATCATTATATATTATAATAATAATATCATTCATTATTTTTAAATATTATCATCATAGTCATAGTATTCATAATTCATAGACTGTTTTGATCCACTGTATTCTGTCTCTGTACATGAACTACATGTAAACAACATATGCATTTGTATCAGATAACATTGATCCAAAAACCAATTTGGCATGGCATAGGCATAGGCCAAATTCATTTTAGTTATAGTTATAGGGCATTTCCATAACAAATTTCAAGCCTTAAAAAAACAAACAAACAAAACCCAATCCCACTCTCCCCTTCCTTCGCTCATCCACAAAAATATTAACCCCCCCCCCCTTACCTAACCAAATTATTGTCAATTCTAACCTCCCCCCCTTTTTTTCCAATTTTTAAAACAATCAAATCACTCTTTCTAATTTAATCTTCTTTCCAAACCCTCAAATCTTAACTTCATAAGGCATATAACATGTCAAATAATTAACTCATTGAGTTCATTGAGATCAATTTGAAAAACAGGTCTTAACAAGATATGAAATGAAAGACACTGACAGATACTGGGGAGGGGGCATAGAACATTGTATTACCTGCCTGTTAGTGTTTTGCTACTTTTAATAACTTTTAAAAAATATTAGTTTCCATTTTAATTTTTTTTATTTGCACTAGGAAATGGCATGGGCCTAATTATGTTGGCAAATATTTATTCATTTTATTGGAGTGCCTTTCTTGTTTCTTGAGTGCTAGTGTTAATTAAAAATTTAAGAAATAAAACTACATACAATTATTTTCTAAATTATTTGATTAAGTTCATAATTTTTTTTTTACAATTTACATTAGAAGGGTTGTAGATGATGCTTTTAAATTAAGAGGGGATGCAGCTTTTATTTGCATAGCTAAGGCTAAGTATACAGCACTTATTTGCAAAGGTTGGGATACAGCGCTCATGTGCATAGCTAGGGATACATCACTTATTTGCATAGCTAGGGTTGATTTGTAGCATCAGGGTCTGATCAAGATTGCGCCTTAGCCTGCATAAAAAAATATGGCCCATCAATATATAGACTAATAGTGCTGCCTGGAGCCCCCCTCCCTTTCCTACGCAAGTGGCTGTGGTGCAAAAAATATTTTTATGAATCCTTGTATTTTAATTATTTTCTAAACACAGTTTTACCAATGGAGTCCTCTAACAACTTCACCGTAGAGCAAGTAGAGCTAATTAGGAGACTGCGAAATAGTGGAATTACACCTCAGCAAATACTAAGTGCATTTCAGGCATTTGACAGACTAGATCATGAGCTAGGCGAACTCTTCTCTCTTCCTGTTAGGAGAAATATACAGGTAGATAACCAGCTAGTCCAGTGGTTTTCACACTAGTCTCATTCGCTGATATAACCTTCAAGTATTAAATTTAAAAACGTCATAAAACTGATGATATCATATTTCCTAAGGGACTACACCAAAGTAACAGTATTTTACATCATTTGTTTAATGTGCAGCCAGACAGCCACTACCAATCCTCTGGCCCAGTGGCTAGGGTCACAGGAGGGTTTACCCAAGCCAAACAGCTTCAAGCAAATGCAATGTCAAACAAAAACTCCAAGTACTCAGATGTTAGTAAAGATTCAAATACTACAAGGGACTTCCACAGCCCTTGTGATACAAGACAAACTTTAAGCAATTCTAGAGAAACATCAGGTAAAAGGTTACTTCAAAACTTAAAACAGATTAAATTCAAATGTGTGAAAACACTTTTAATTTTTTTTTAAAACATTTCTTTTATAACCAGTATATTTTAGTATAAGCTGCCCAAATAATTATTTTAAAAATAAATAATTGAGCACTTATGCAAACAGTCTGAATTGATTGTTCAATGACTTAGAGTGTTTTGAGATCTAGTGAAATCCATACTAACACTAAAAGTTAGAGCAAAGTAGATTAAAAAAAAGTATATAGCACTGTTTTGTTTGGATATGTTTGTTTTGATCTATTGAATTATTTATATTTAATTAAGTAGTAAAAATTGATATGGTATTTTAAAATTCAATTTTTAAAGAAAATGAGATTCTCTTTTAACTTGTAGACTTAGGCTATATTCTGTTTTAAGACTGATAAATATTAAGTGCTCCATTGCTATTTACCCTAAAAATTAAAATAAATCATTTAATTTTAACTAATGCATTTAAATAAAAGTCTCTGTAATATTATCTTTTCCAGATTTACGGCCATCTTTAGGAACAAATAATAACACCTCACAATCAGCTGTCACCAAAAATACCATTCTCCATGGCAACAACTTGCCATCTATAAATGATTCACCTGTGTCCCATAAAGAAGAACCTTACACTGGATTACTTGATAAATATGCTCTATTTCTGTTAAGGTCAGCTTGACGTGTGCATATGCATCTATATTTCAGTTAGGGGCACACCGGATTTGAGCTCCAGCAAATCCAGAAACCAGCCATTTTAAAATCCTTAATCTTGTGGTGTCTGAGCCATGCGTGCTTGCCAAAAAAACTTTGGATCGATTTTTAACCCATTTCCTCGTAAGCTAGCGAGCTAAAATTTTGCAGGCAGACTCACGCCGATGATAAAAATGATGTATCAAAATTTCAGATCAATCAAATGGACTGTAATTGAATTATTGAATTTTAAAATTATTTTATTTATCTCTATGTATCATGTTAATTTTTTTAGATAGTGTGTTGTGGTGCGTATTATGTTCAACAACCTTTCCTGTCGCGCAATAAGGTGCCCATTATATTGACAATACTTTTTAAAAATATATTCACGATAGGTGCGCATTATGTTAAAAATGTTTTACGAGACATAACTAGAATTTTGTATTTTCGGATTGTTTTGCCCTGCATGTTATAATGAACATCTTTATAGCTATGTCTCGTATATATAGGATATAGAGTAAAAGCTTAGCCAGATTTAAAAAGTTTTAATTCAGTACTCCCCTAATTTCAGTACTTTATCACAGCAATCAATTAATATAAAATATACTTCCTTGAAAAGGTATCACCTGAGATTAACTTTGATTAAGTGTGATAAAAAGTTATAATTTTAAAATAATATTTTAAAACTAGATTGTGCCAGGCGCCGTGGCGCCTGCGGCGCCCCCGTTTTTTGGGCGCTTTTAAAGACCAACTAACTTGTCCTTTTTTGATAGATTGTGCCGGGCGCCGTGGCGCCTGCGGCGCCCCCTTTTTTTGGGCGCCTACGGCGCCAACCTTTTTTTTAAAGACCAACTAACTTGTCCTTTTTTGATAAATACGAATTATTAAACTTTATGAAATGTAGCAAAGTATTTATTTAATAATAATAATAGGGGTTGTATTTTGCGCACCGTATTTTGCGCACCGATGCACACCAAACAATGACGTCATCCTATTAAATATTTTTACAGTGCTCATCAAAACACGATTTTTCAACTAAACTAACTGCTGTAGACTGTGGTACATCTCTTGCGTTACGCGTTACGTTACAAACATACCCACACCACTGGGCTATTATATATATTAATTACTTGACATATTTTTAATATTTATTTTGAAGTTTTATTTTATTTTAAGTAGATTACTTAGAAAAGCCTGTCATGAGTAATTTTCTGTCTTTCATTTATTTAATTTATCTTAAAGTTTCATCTTTTGATTTCCACAGTTTAAGCAAAGAGATTTTTGTTGGCCTTGTACGGAGATGCTTGATCCCATTTCCAGACTTTGACCCAATTAAACAAGCTGCTGAAATCGGTAATAAATTTTTGATTGTGTAAGTCATATATTATATTATTGAGAAAACTTGTGCACAGTGTAACAATGTAGTAACAAGCAAAAGATAAGAATCACTGTAAATACTGTAATTTGATTGATTCATTTACTTAGAAAATGTATGTTGTTCTTGACATTGTGGCCTTACGATTAAATAACAAATTTTAAATTTGATTTTTCATCGATAGAATCTTTTTTTATCTGTAACTGCAACTCTAATAAGATGCAGTAAAATTGAACTCAAACTTGAGCTTGAACAGTCATTATTGTCACTGTCTGACTTTTGGCTGCTGTTGTCTGTAAAGTTTATTTCCTCAACATTGGCTTAAAGTTAGTTACAGCCAATCTTAAAGTTAGTTTCAGCCAATCTTAAATGTGAGTGGGAAAATGTAATTACTTAAATGTCAGTGATTGTATAGTCATTGACGTTTTCTTTTGAAAAACTTTTAGCAACAAAGTTATTAATTGAATACGAAGCTATTATAATACAATAGAAACACTTTTATTTTGTTTTTCAGGAGTCAGTGAAATGTCTATGCATGTCTTCCTAACTGGGGAACTTCAACATATTGACTTATTAATGAAACATAAATTAATTGATTGGTTTAGTGACCGGCTCAAACAAACAGACTGGTTTTTTGAGGAATACAACCATCTCATACGTTTTCAAGGTGTGTAATATTGTCAATATCTATAGTCAGTTTTAATTTAAGAATTATTAATTAATATGATTTATTTTTTTATAAATGTTAAAGCTTAATTTTGTTTTGATCTCATAATTTGTATTTATTCCTTCATTGATCCCAGAGCAAACTGAGGGCTTGGATGTTCACTTCACACCTAGAAGAGAACGTTTTACATTTAGGGAAAAACATCTTGAAGTTTTGGAAATGTTTTTTAAAAAAGTGCAATATCCTAATCAGGATGAGAAAGAGCAAATTGCAAATGAATGTAACAATGCAATGGCAATGGAAGGTAAGATTTTTGTCCTCTAAAAAAAGCCACAATAAAAAATGTTGATGAATTACTAATGCTAAAAAAATCCTCTGATCTGGAGACGAGATTTGTTCCGCCAGGTCTCCAAAACCCCAAGAAAGGTGCAATGGAAACATTAGAACCCGCTATGACCAGGAGGTTATGGGACAACAAAAAAAATTAATATTTTATATTTAAATATTATTAGAAATTAAATGCTTTATTTAAAAAGAAACAACCTACAACTGTATTCATCCCATTATTCCCCCTGCTCAATTTCTGAAAAATTTAGTTTGGCTATATTTGGTTAAACCTACATTTGACATTCTTTATGTGTGTCTGCATGGAAAATGTTATTTAAAGGAATTCTATTGGACCATTTGTATCCTTGATTTTAGCAGAGTGTAAAGCATGATAGTGTAAAAATAAATATATTTTACAAAATCTCTAGAAAACTACTTCTAAATTTGAAAATTAACATTCAATCGTTATGATTTTTCTTTTTCAGTTGGTCGAGATTTGGGTGAAAAGGAATGGATGACACACATAAATGTTTCTAATTGGTTCAGCAATAGAAGGAAAGAAATCAAAAGACTGGCTAAAAGAGGTAATAAATAGATTAAAAGGAAACTGAGAATAGAAATAGAAAAAATGTTCATAATCAATTGTTAAATTTCAATTAATAAAATAACATTCCTTTGGTCAAGCAGATAAAAACTCTTCAGTTAATTAAACTTTATTTAAAAAATTGAGTCTAAATTTATCAATTTTGGTTCAGATTTTAATTCAGCAGACAAGTTGAGGTACTTAAAAATAAGCCCTTGTATGTAAAAATTGTGTACTTCTCTATTTATTCCTTTTCATATATTTAACTCAGGTTCCCCCTAAAAATAGATAAAATTCTTTAAAAATGAAGTGAACCTAGTTGAAGTTGACTTTTTTTTTTTTTAATGATCCCTTAATAAACATATTTTTTAAGATATATTTTGTCATCCTCATCTTTAACAGGAGGAATTAAAATAGAAAAGGTGATCCTTCCTAGTCGATTAAAATCAAAACAACACCCAACATCTGAAGAGTTGATAGAAGAGCATCTGCTCAAATCTACAGCTGGACTACATGCTTCAATTAACAGAGGGCAGCACAATGGAGGCATAGCATTGAACAAATGTGAAACAGATTCATCTGTTAGTCAGGACAATATCCACTCAGAATCTAATGACCCAGAAAGGCAGCATTATTCTATTCCAGGTGCACATAACTCTTCTTCTGACCATGAATCAGAAGCAGTTACTTTCCCTGCACATTGGCTAACTCCTGGGCTAGAGAAAGGTAATGAAAGTGAGTCACTCCAGCAGCAGAATATTTGTCATTCTTTCTCAGATTCAAATGGCATGAACTACATGTCATTGGAAGATGTAGCAGCTAAAATAAAAGTGGAACCTGATTGAGAACCAGGGTAAAAAGATAGTATTTAGTTTTCATGGTTGTTGTTTTTAAAATATTTATATATTTTTTAGGATTAAGTGCAATTTTACATTTAAAATATTTTTGTCCTACTTGAGAATGTGTACTGCTAAAAAGTAAATTATGTTGAATAATTTAATTTACATTTTTATTGTAAAATAAACAAATCTAGAGCTTCTTGTTCTAGTGATGAATTTTTGTTTAAAAAACGAGTCTTCAGAAAATATTAATTTTCGTTGTCATAAAAAAATATATTTTAAGTTCACTTTCTAATTTGAACATGTCATTCTAGGTCTATGAATATGTATAAATTGGTTTAAGTTTAATTAAGGTGTTTAAATTTTTTAAAATGAAAATTGAGTTAAGGTTTCTGGGGAAGCATTTGTTAACAAAATGATAAAATCTTGCGTTCATAATAAATAGAATAACAATGGGCCCTCTGTGACTGTCATGTTATTCAACCTTTCTTTGTATTTACTTAATATTAATAATTAATTTAAATCTGTTATAATTGTTGGGCATTTAATTTTTTCACATATTTATTATTCTAGTGTGGCCCTGACCATTATCAAAGGATTAAACACATTTTCCTACTCTCTTTACCAAAATACACTTTGAAATAATATCTCAAACTTTGACATCTTGCTGCCAGCAATAACTCTGGTTTTGTATGAATTATGAATACTTTTCATACAGCTGAGTGCATCATAAGCTCCTGTCATGTAATGATGGGTTCTGTCACATTACTCACAAACTCCTGTCATGTAATGATGGGTTCTGTCACATTACTTATACAAACTCCTGTCATGTAATGATGGGTTCTGTCACATTACCTACAAACTCCTGTCATGTAATGATGGGTTCTGTCACATTACTTATACAAACTCCTGTCATGTAATGATGGGTTCTGTCACAAAATTTTTCATTTATTGATAGGTGAAGTTTCTATAATCTTCATATTTGAATTCTTGCACAGTGATGTGCACACAGTATGCATATCCACTATTGGTTAACTTAAAATAGACTGTGCATGCCAAGTATATGAATACAATGACTTAACTTCATATCTTGCTTTAGTTGTTTGAATAATAAGACCAGGAGATATTAAACAGAGATTCACAACTAGAAAATGCAAGTTGACTTTTAAAGAAGCGAGATCCTGACTAGGCCTGTCAATGGGTACCCGTAACCCAGGTACACGTTGCTCTGAGATTACCCGGGTAGTTAAATTCCGCCTGAGTACCCGTGAAAAAGTGGCTTCCATGTCATGTCTATATTACCAAACTCCGACTCGCATGTGGCTTTTTTGTGTTTAATTTGTGGCTCGTTAAACAATTTATCACATGAAAAATGTTTGTTTGAAATATATGCTGTGAAATACATCTAAGGAGAAATATCTGTCAACGGGAAATAAATACAGTTTTTACAAACTATACAATGTATTTTGATACATCTTTTTTTCTCTGAATATGAAACGGAAATCTCTAACACTCAAAGGTTTTGTTTTGTTTTTTTTTATTTTATCTTCTGTATAGTAGGAGCGTCTGTAACAGGTAAGATAAAACAAAACTCTGCTGAAAATAAGGATGGACTGATAGAGATGAAAGAGGCCATGTTTGTTGTTAATTAAAACACTCCTGCTGTGACACTAACTTTGCTTTGAAATATCCAGACATTAAGTTAATTATTTTTCGTTATCTATCTCCCTCCCCTCCTATAACTCCACCCTCTCCATTGGCTTGTGTTTGTTAATATGTGTTGACCTAGAAATACTGATGTTAATAATGCATTCAAGGTTGTCAGTTTTTAAAGTTAATAAATTAATAGTTACTAACAGTGTAAGATGGGTAAGTGGTCGGCCCTGGGGATGGACTGCATAGAGATGAAAGAGGCCATGTTTGGTTTTGTTCATAAAAACACCCCTTCTTTGACCTAACTTTGCTTCGAAAAATGAAGACATTGGGTTTCCAATTGTCGATGTTATCTACTCCCCTCTCCTCTCTCCATTTGATTGTGTTTTGTGTGTTCATTACCAGATGTACCTTGCAAAAAAAAACACTTATTTTAATAATACTCCCAAATTTGTAAGTTTTTAAAGTCAATAAATAGTTACTAATAGTTTAAGATGGGTATAAATAATTTTACGCACCTAGGGGAGGAGGGGGTGTTTAAGAAATGTGACGTCACATCAAAACGCGCATCTTTAAATAAAAGTTCCACTTAAATATTTGATTACTTACAATTTATTTAATGACGTTTTACACGTGTATCGATTTGATTTTAGAGTTCAACTTCACATTAAATAAAATCTTAAATGACATTATGCTCATTTTCAAAAAGGAAGTACGGCTTTTATGGCTTTGTGATGTCATATAGTTCATATAGGAGGGGGTCTAAGTTTTCGTGACAAGGAGGGGGGTAAAAAAATCTGTCAAAATTGTGTGACCTCAGCCGTGTGGCTACTGTGTGAAATGAGGTGCATGGAAGGTGGCTAGGTAGTATTTGTATAGCAGTAATGACGGGGATGTTTTGAACGGGTAACACGGGTACCCGTTTAAAATTTTGACAGGTACTAGGTCAGCATTTTTCAACTATATTGACAGCCCATGTCCTGACAACTAATAGTTAGGATAGAAGTATTTTTGCTTCTCCCTTTGTAGCATGTTGAAAAAAAAATGTTTACATTTTTAATTATTCATTTCTTCATGTATATATGTAATTAATTTTGAAATTAATTCTTTTTAAAAATCCAATTTTAAACAAAAAAATTCAGTTGCTTCTATAGCGTAGGTATTTGTTATTACAAAATTAGCATAACTATAATACAGAAATTGTTGGATAACACTGATCAAAAGCTGCCACAAAAAGGGAAATTCCCATTAGGTATAATACTCCCTGTTATTTTTTACTAAAATTCTTGTTGTACCAAATACATTTTCATAACGCTGAGAGCCCTAGTCAGTTAAGATATTACAATAGTTTTTTAAAGAAATTCTTAAGAAACACTGCCATTAACAACTAGGTTTAAAATACATTAAATTTTTAATATCAACAGATAACAATCAAAGTAATATATTAGAAAATTTGCAACAAAAAAATATAAATAAAACAGAACATTTTTGTAACAAAATTTCGTTTTAGCCCAACATGTTAGGCCTTACTAGCAGCAATAATTTATTTGACCATAGTAAGGAATTATTAGCCAATACTAATGAGATATAAAAACCAATGAAGTTAAGTCATAAAAGTTTGAAAACAGTGATCTCATGCGAGTCTGATGCTGCCCTTAGTTCAGTTTATAACATAGATAAATGTTTAAATCTTTTATGATCTAATTAACATTGTAATAAAAACAGATAAGACACGTGTTATGTTTTACTCCAACAACTGGACTTGCAGGAATGATGATTGAACACAGCAGTGTTGATATTGTCAGCCGTCAGTTGTGATTGAACACGGCAGTTTTGATAACGTCGATAACGTCAGTCGTTTTTATTATTAAAATTTAAATAGCAATCAGCTATGAACTAAATTATGATACTGAGAGTTATGTTTGACTTAGATTGTGGTGAGCTTCATGTGTCAGATTATAGTGAGCTTGGTGTGCTCAATTCATTCTTCTCATTTTTATTTCTTTCTGGATCTTGCATTCTGAATATTTTGACATTACTAATTTTTCTTACAGAGCTGTGGAGAAAGAATTTGAAGAAATTTTATTTATTTACCCTGAAAGAGATATCCAAACAGATCATTTTATTCTGCTGACTATTAAGATAGATACATTTTACTCTAAGAAACATTATGTTTATTTGTTAAAAAATATTCTAATTTGAAACATATCAGAAAAGTTCTTATTTCTAGATATTCAGAATGAGATTTAGTTGAAGGCTTATTTCAATTTAAATTGCTATTCTGTAAGGAAAATTTCTGACAGATATTTTGACTTAGATCCAAGAGAAATGAAAATTTATAGACACAAAGATTTTTTTTATCTCTTGTGCTATCATCAATATATCCATAATTCTGACTCTGGTGTATGCTATCATCAATGTATTCATAATTCTGACTCTGGTGTATGCTATGAGAGTTTGTGGTGTCTCTTGTTTATTGACATGGCAACTTGACTGATTGCAAGGCCTACAAACACAAGGACTGGATCACAGGACACGGTGAACACAAATCTGTCAAGTGTTGTAGTCTCAACTGGTCCATCTATAAGCACATTCAAGTCACTCATTGTTCCAGAGTTATGTTCTGTGTTCCAATCACTGATTGTCACAGTCACTGATTGTCACAGTCACTGATTGTTTCTCTGTTATGGTCTTTCGGTTTGATGCTAAGGCAACGACCAGTCTATTTCTTAATTTGAGATCTTTCTGAGGTGTAGATCCAGCACCTCATAATTTAATGGCCTAGAGCACAACAGGGACCTGAACTGGTAACATTGCAGCCTAACCCCTGAAACAGTCCTGCATCTGTTAATTTAACACCCCACACTAGACAAGCCAGGGAGGCTAGCGTGACCAGGGAGGCTAGCAAAGAAATGAAAGGCTAGGGCAGTGATAGATTCCTACACTAAAATCTATGACACTGTCCAGCAAATGGGACAGGTTTCCCTACTACTTGTTCGTCCGTCGTACTCAGCAATCACCACTCTCATATTTGCATTTGACCTGTGCTAGGCTGCCACGTGTGTCGTCTGGTGGCTTATTAATCCTATTCTAGCACAAAATTTGCGTCCGCATGTCGGACAAGAGATGGATGGGATCCCTTCAGGAGGGTTTTGGATACAGCACTTCCTGGCTTGAAGTTTGGTCTTGGCAGCCTGTTGTCTATTAGCCTCACAGACAGATGTGCCATTTCATATCTCAGAGCGCCAGTGGGCTCGGTTACTGGCTGCTGCCTCCCAGGAGTCATGACTAATGTCAAATAATGTCAAAGGCCTTTAGAAAAGTTTTAAGTGTATTTTTGTAGCGCTTATGTGGACCTCCACATGCTCTATGCCCTTCAGTAAGGTCACCATAGAGGCAATGGTCGGGCATGTGAACTACATGCCCCGCCCAACTTTTACCTGCCATTTTATATTGAGAATTTTTCTTAGAGTTTTGGTGTGGAAGTGGTTCATATTACTTGTATGTTAGTCAAATTTTTGGATGCTGAAAGCTACCAAAGATAATCAAACAAGAGTTAATAGCAATACTATATTTTTTAAAAATAATCTGACCTCATATCTTGTGGGGTGAGGAAGATAAACTGTTTGTTTTTGTGCATGTCGGCAGCACTCATCATCATATCCATTGAAATTCTTCTGTTGACCATATCCTAGGCAACCAAAGATTACAACAGAATTAAACAACCCATAAAAACAAAATGTTGACTATAAATCCATTTTATATGAGGCATAACTAAAAAGTATTGATTATGCGTGACAGCCTGACATAAACAATTACAGATCGGGAAAATATTTTTAAAAGTATGTTCAAAATAATAAGCACAGCGACAGACTAGCATAAATATTTACATGCTACATAGAGATACATTAATTCATTTAAAATGAAGTTCATTTGATCGATATGAAATTATGATAGAGTGCATTGTTAGGTGACAAGAGTCTATGTCCAAAGTTTCAGCTCAATATGATCACAGGAAGTGGGTCATTTTCAATATTCCTTGACCATATTCTAGCAGACAAAGTTTACAATAGAAACATAAATATTCCTTTTTACCAAGTCCCAAGTTTTAGCTGCAAACAAATATCAAAACTATATAAAAGACTATCAAAACAACAAAAATTACATAAACAATATCTAGAAATAATTGTCTTTGCCTATAGACAGATGACCAGATGAATTAATTTGACCAAAAAGGCAGATTATTATTCATGTGATCAATAAATATTAGAGAAACAATAATTAGTACAAAGGAAGAACACATTTTTTCTAACTTTTATTTAATGATTTGATCACTCTTATTCAATTACCATCTATGCACCTACCATGAAGACATCAAACTCATCCAGACATCTAAAAGGTGCATCCATCGTTTCCCAGAGTGATAATATGAAACAAACTGTTGAGAATGATCTCTCTCCTCCCGACAAAGACTTCAGATCTTTTGTATCCAGCCCCTGGGCTTTTGCACCCTTGGATTCTTTGGCTGTGTTGACACAGATCTCCAGGGTCTCCTTGTTAAAGTCGAAGTTCATTTTCCCAGTGAAAGAACGTTGAGCCATTTGTATCAGAAAGAAATACCTGAAGATTTTTAAAAATAACATAGTAATACACTGATACTAGTGATAATTTATTAAAATTAAAAACCTGAGCATTTCACTTTCACATAAGAATATGAAAACTTCAAGGACCATATTTGTTCTGTATAAACTCAGTATGGTTAGTACAACATAGACCATATTCTTAGCACAGCAGGAGAGTCCAAGCGTGTTGTACTCACTTGGCTCTGTTGGCAATCAACTTTCTCATTTTCTGATAGGCTATGTCCCTCTTGGCCAAGACCTGAACACAGAAACATAGCAAACAAAAAATGGGTGACACTGCAAATTATATTGGATCCAAACACAATGAGAATGTGGAACAACAAACCAAAAAATTAAAATTAACTCATTAGCTCCTGATGCAACTAAATGCGTCCTTATAGGGGTCCGTACGGATGCGTCCAAATGCGTCTGTTCGCATAGCGACGCACTCTCGCATTTTTAGTTAAAAATAGCATCGAAATCTCGCTTTCCTTGAGACTTCCGGCTTTTGTGTGATTCTACGAGATTTCAATAAAAATTACCGGATGTTTTTATCTTGTTTCACTTTCGATCCATGTGTGTATTAGTTTGACGCGTCTCTATCGAGTGTGTATTCACCCGAGGTGTCGAAAATCGCGATATCCGTCTTTAATCGCCATTATTTCGCAGTGCACGTTATTTTATTTTTAAACTTAATTCATTCCTGGATGTGTTAATCATTTTATTTTTTAAGATAATAGAATTTCTTTAGAAAAGAAAAGCATTTTCCTCATGAAATCAAAAGCTTAACGAAGTTGCTTCCCTTTAGTCCGGAATATGGAATAGATACGGAAGTAGCCCTTCAGGAGCTATTGTCATCCAATCATAAGCCATTCATGCCAGAAAAGAATGTTAGACAAATCACTATTTCTTTCTAGTACTAGTAGATACAAAAGAAGATTTGAACTTACTTTCAAAGTTAAAACATTGCATGTTGTTTTACCAGGCAATACCTTTGTGTGGGAATTGATCAATGTATCAATTTCGGGATACATCAATTAGGGAATGGCAGAAATATTTCTGAAAGCTCTGGTAAAATATCAAAGGGTTTAACATCAAATGTTAATAAAACATCTTTACCTCCTCCAACTTTCTAATGTAGACATTTAGCTGGTTAACTTCTTTGAAGACCCGCTCAAGAGCCTCTTTCTTCTGTTTGTATGTTGTTGTTATGACCTCCTCGTTGCCTTGCTCCCTCTCCTCCTCATCTATACGTCGTTTAGTCTCAGCTATTTCACTCTCAATGCTGTTGGGGCTCCTCTTTGTGTGGACTTGCTCACAATATTGCATGGCTTTCATCTTATTCTCATCCACCTCTTTCTTGTAGGCCTCCACCTGTTGTTGGAATCATGTATCAATGTCATTGACAAATCTCTGGTGATAGAATCATGTATCAATGTCATTGACAAATCTCTGGTGATAGAGCCATGTATCAATGTCATTGTCATATATCTGGTGATATAACCATGTATCAATGTCATTGACAAATCTCTGGTGATAGAGCCATGTATCAATGTAATTGACAAATCTCTGGTGATAGAACCATGTATCAATGTCATTGACAAATCTCTGGTGATAGAATCATGTATCAATGTCATTGACAAATCTCTGGTGATAGAATCATGTATCAATGTCATTGACAAATCTCTGGTGTTAGAATCATGTATAAATGTCATTGTCATATATCTGGTGTTAGAATCATGTAAACATGTCATTGACAAATCTCTGGTGTTAGAATCATGTATAAATGTCATTGTCATATATCTGGTGATAGAATCATGTAAAAATGTCATTGTCATATCTGTGGTGATAGAATCATGTAAAAATGTCATTATCATATCTGTGGTGATAGAATCATGTAAAAATGTCATTGTCATATCTGTGGTGATAGAATCATGTAAAAATGCACTGGAAGGGGGTGAATATCTTTGGCTTAAACAAGAAAAAAAATAATTTAACAATTGAAATAAAGTATAACTTAGGGAAATGATATTTTTTAAAAATAACTAATTTCTATTTAAATCGTTTATTTTGTTTAAAGCAACTTTTCTTGGATACATTATTCTGGTTGATTCTTAATAGTCATCAAGCTATATATGAGGTATGTTATTACATCCAGATCTTGAGCCAAAATTTCTGACAGGGCAAACACAATCTTTGATAAGGTCCAATTTCTGACAGGGCCAAATTCCTGGATCAGACGAGAGATCAAATTCTTCATTTGAGATTAGTTAACTTTTCTATTGGCTAGAAAATAGTTGTCCAAGTAAGCACATTTCCTGTCATTTTACCTTTTGTTTAAGCTCCTGAACTTTTTGTTCTTGTTCTTTCAGCTTTGAAGCGTAATGTTTGACAGCCCCGCGAGCTTGGCCCAGTTCAGTTTGTGCCTGGCTGATTTCTTCTCTTAATGGGATGGCACCGTCTGAGGATGAAAGTAGAATGGCTTTACGGGTATTTACACAAATTTGAAATTGACCTTTTCATTAAAATTTATCAGGTCAAATGAATTTTTAGGACCTCTTGAAATTGCTTTTAGCAGAAATTTTAGTATTCAAAATATACCCAATGACTGACACACGTATGAATATTTGTGTACATACATTGTTTACTCTCTTTAAGTAGAATTTCCTCGATAAGCAGAATAGCCTTCTCTCTAGTTTATCTAAGGGCCCACAATCAGTGTATTGATCATTCTGGAGCGGGTTTCCCTCCCCTGGTATTATAAAGCAATAAAGTCTCTTGACACTATATGGTTTAACTCAGACAGAGCTAACGTTCCTGGTATGTTGTTTAACTCAGACAGAGCTAATGTTCCTGGTATGTTGTTTAACCCATTAAGTCATTTTACTGATCTGATTCATATGGATGACAAACAAATAGATTAGAATCTAATTCACTAATGTTCAGCAAAGTGGTATAAAAAAATCTTATATTATATATGATCCTAACATGTTTGAAGAAACTCCTGGAGAAAACTGATTTGTCTCCTGCCTCAAATCTAAGGCTGACCACTCTAACCAAAAATAACTCTTCTACACCACTGTCAAAATGAATTCTACTCTGATAACAAAACAAAAACCACTGTTTTTTTCTGAAACAAATAAGTCAGCTCTGCCATATCTACAGCAGACACCATCCAAACATCACATGAATGTTGTTTCATTGATTTTTGTTGGAAGTCAAGGAATGTGAAATACTTTGAGCTGAGGCTCAAAAATTAGTTACCTGATTTTTCTCTTAAACTTGATTCCAGCCTGGTGTAATTGTCAGTTGCCACTTTGACATAGTCATCTGCCTTCTTCTTGTCTATTAGTAAGGCTTCACGTTTTCTTACCATCTCTTCAATTTTTTTATTATAAGCTTCCACTTCCTCTTCCTGCCAGGAAATATTGCATCACATTAGTAAGGAGCTATTTTTAAATCCCTTATATTAACTTCACTGCTGTCTCTCTCTTGGTACGTACGGCGGAAAAACAAAATTAAAAAATTACCCACTTTCCGTCATGCTTTTTAGCTGAAATTTTGCACATAGACTCGTGTCACTTAACAAAGCATTATATCAAAATTTCAAATCGATCAAATTTACCTTAATAAAATTAATGCACTTTTAGTTTATCTGTATATAAATGTATAATAGCGGTCTGTTTACATCCACGTGTTTGCCGAGTTCACTCGAACGATCGGTGACCACACCCCCACCCCAACCCATCCCCATTTTAGAGCATTTGGAAGTTAATTCCCTTTCAATCTGTAAATGTTTGTTTTGAATGTAATCAATACTTTTAGTTCTGTCTCATATATAAGGGATTTATAGTCAAAAACTTTGTTTTTACGGGTTGTTTATTAAGAACATTAAGTTTCTTAAGATTATTAAAGATCAAACTGGCATTTTTTGTTATTGTAATAATTATTTTAGTAACTATAAAACAAAGAGTTGTCACCATATTGATGTATACTTTAGTAGAATCTTATAGCAACTGTTTACAAAAACAACTAATTTAATGAATTTAAAAAACATAGCAGTTGTAGTGTAATAAAAATTAGAGGTAGAAAGTTTCTTCCATCTTCATTAAAACTTTTAGATATCAACTCTTTATTTTAATAAGCAAATCATATATATTACTTAACTTTAAAAAAAAAAATTACAGCTGTTCATCCAGTGTTAATTTTAAAAAATACTGATTCTAGCTAAATTCTCATGAAATTGCCATCTTTAAAATCAAAGTAGGAGGTAAAAAGAGAAAGAAACCAAAGTAAGAAATGAAAGGAAAATAAAAACGTAGATGACAAGAGAAATTACAGAAGTAAGAGATAACAAGAGAAAATAATAATGTAAGAGATGACAAGAGAAATTACAGAAGTAAGAGATGACAAGAGAAAATAATAATGTAAGAGATGACAAGCAAAATTACAGAAGTAAGAGATGACAAGAGAAAATACAAATGTAAGAGATTACGAGAGAAAATACTAATGTAAGAGATGAGAAAAAAAGGAAAAAGCTTTGATACCAAAGTGGTGACATCAACAGGGGACGGGTCCTCTACATTCTGAAGCTCAGTCATTTCAAAGATTAGTCGACTTGATTTCTCAGTCATGATGTTGAGTTGTGTCACACATTTCTTTTCTTCCTGCTGATTTCTTGCAATTTCTTTGAGGCATTCTTCATGCTGGCAAAGGTGTAACAAGTTTACTGTAACTTATGGTACAAAACTAGACTTTAATGCTGGCAAAGGTGTAACAAGTTTACTGTAACTTATGGTACAAAACTAGACTTTAACCGTGGCACAAGTGTAACAAGTTTACTGTAACTTATGGTACAAAACTAGACTTATAATGGTGGCACAAGTGTAACAAGTTTACTGTAACTTATGGTACAAAACTAGACTTTAATGCAGGCACAAGTGTAACAAGTTTACTACTATAACTCATGGTACAAAACTAGACTTTAATGCTGGCACAAGTGTAACAAGTTTACTGTAACTTATGGTACAAAACTAGACTTTAATGCTGGCACAAGTGTAACAAGTTTACTGTAACTTATGGTACAAAACAGAAAATAATTGCGTCCACAGACCATGACAGATGATCTGTTGGCAAGTGATGCAGCTGTCACAGGCCACGGCTTTGAGGGTTCCACGCATTACCCCAGGCGCCTAACTATTGTTAGTTAGGTACCCATTCGAAGCTGGGTGACTCAGGGGCTCCTTAGGCCACAGGAACAAATCTTTGCCTTCGCATGGATTCGAACTCGTGACCATCAGTATGCCATTCGAGCGCGCTTGCCACTCATCCACCATGTCATACATGTGCCACATCTCTCCGCAATATCTAGATGCCATCCATATTTTAAACAGATGATGTTGACTTGATCAACTTCACACAGAAGCACATATAAGCCACTGACTGCATACAAAAAGCATCAAGCACATATAACCCACTGCATACAAAAACATCAAGCACGTATAACCCACTGTGTACTGACTGCATACAAAAACATCAAGCACGTATAACCCAATGTGTACTGACTGCATGCAAAAACTCTGTTCAATGTTCACCTTTCTGTTGAGGGTTCTGATCTCCTCGTCCAGCTCTTTCTCCTCTTTCAACAGGGATCCAATTTGATCATTGACGTCTGCCATCAGGTACCTGACTCTGGTTTTATCAGAGGAATAATAGCGGAATGTTGGCTTGGAGTACAGCTGGTCTCCAGAAACTGTGAAGCACTACGACCAGGGACAGAGACAAAAATTACAAATTATTTTATAGTAAAAATTATGAAAGACAACAGTAAAATATATGCTAATAGTTCAATTTTACAATTGCAGATAAAAAGCATTGTTTGAGTTCAAAGGGGTTTTTTTGGTGTCCCATAACCTCAAAGTGGTAGGGGGTTTTAATGTTTCCATTAGTCATTAATCAACATTTTTATTGTGGCTTAACGTGGGCTAAATCCCAGGCACCTCAGCTTGTGAGGCTACCGTACTATTGACTTCGCAATCCAGCTTTATAAAGATATCAATATGGGGCTAATAAAAATTAATTGTATATTTCTGTTTCTCTTAATTTATAAATAATTTTTTTTATATTGATTTGAACAAAATAAGACATGCAGGCAAATGAACAAAAAGTACATGGAGTGAACTGAATCAATAAATTATTGTATATCAGTAAATGTAACACCTTAACAGCCTATCTCTAAAATAGTCTTTACATTTAACATCAAATAAAACAAAACAATAGTGTTTTTTAAAAGTTTTAAAAAACCTCTTTCGCATTGGTGGGAGTTTGTCTCATCATAACTGTACGAGCATCATCAGAATTCTCAATTAGTACAACATTCTCCACTCCTCTCTGTCAAGTCAAGAATATTATGCAACAATGAAATGCCTTCCATGATAAATACAGTTAGGTTTATGATTTTAAAAAAAATTAAAAGTACACTACTTGATCACCAGTGGATAATATAGTTAACTATAATTACTGTAAAAGGAAATGTTTTCTTTTTAATCCCTTTTTTGAAAATATGAAAGTTAATAAAATAAAAAAGGCCTGCAGAATACAGTCCCAAGACAAGATTTGAACTAACACTATTTTTATTTTGTTCATTACCTGATCAATGAGAGTGTTTAGAATGACTGGATCATCACATCTGAGGATATCCAGCAGGCAAGGATAACTCTTACTTCTCACTCTCTTGTTTTGAGAAACAAACAAAAAAATGCCTTCATTCTTAAATCATTATTTTTTAAAAATTAAAATGCTTTGAAACTTATCATAAAAGATTCAGTAATGTAGACACTAGCATACTGTAATTGGTGAACCAAATATTTTTTATCGACTAATGTTATGTCAAGAAAGTAAGTCCAATATCGTTCAATAAGTATCAAATTGTTTAAAATGTTAAACCACTAAGTCATTAATCCACAGAAACCAAATCCTAGAATTAAGACTTCCCTCACACCTCACAATATTCTTGAATGAACAAAATTTTAAAAACTGTCATAAATTTAGAGAAAAATTCTGGGATAGTGTTAACTAGAAATCTCTTTAAAGTCTTTAGGCTTTCTGCTTTAACTCTTAATGTGTTAAAGTGCGGTAATGCGCGCCTCCCCATTATTTTTGAAGTGCGGTAAAGCGCGCCTCGATAGAACTCTCTTTAGAAATGAAATTACAGAAAATAAAAACTCTTCAGTGCGTGAAAAAAGGTGTATTCGACTTCCGCAATGGCTGCCGTTTCCCTGGCTAGTGTTATCGCTCGATTCGCAAAGTTTTTTGGTATTTTTTACTATTTTTTTTTTTTTGAAGATGTGATTTTGCTATTCTTTATTATTAAAATAATATAACTAAACTACATGTTAAAAAAGTTTTAAACTTAATACGGTCTTTTGGATACATAAAATTACCATTCTTATCCTAAAAGATGAAGTCAGTATGACAATAATAATATAAATGGATTTTACGCAATTTTTTTAATTTCATAACCGGTGCAATTCGTAAAATTCTTACGGGTCTGAGGCGGAAGTTTTCTGAAAACCTTATGGCACATTAAGAGTTAAAAGACATTGAGAGAGATTTCATCAATATTGTACTACATAAATAAACTACTTTAAATGATTCAATATGTGCTAGAAATCATACTTACATATTTAGACACATCATAAACCTCATTCTGAAATATTGAAAGAATTGAATGAATTAAATAATGTGTTCAACATAAAACCATGGGAGTTAACCTGAAATAACTTTAAAACAGCTCTTTATGATGGTGTGTAACATGAAAACTTCTCCAATGAGATCAACCGTAGAGTATAGTTTAACAAGGCAACTTACTTCTACACATCAGACACATTCACTGGAATACTTTTAAATACTTTTCATCACAGATAGAGGCTCGTCACCAGCCCATCCAACATGCAATTTTTTCACAAACATTTTACAGACCATACTTAAATTGTAGTATACTTACCCCAAATTGAGTAGCTAAGATTGTAATGCAAGAGGATTTCAATCTTTGATCTTTATTGTAGTAAACTTACCGCAAATTGAGAAGTTATGATAGTAGGGCGTGAGGATTTCAATCTTTGATCTCTATTGAAGATATCTTCCAAGATCATTTCATCATGGTGGTCATGACACACAAACGAACTGACCAGATTCTTCAGGCATGTTTCAACTGCTAGGGCCCACTTATGATCAACTAGGTCAAAGCAAGCACCTGGAATATTAAGTTTTATACCTCAAAATCTTTCAATTTATTCTAAAGATAATAATAGTAATAATAAATAGATAATTTATATAGCGTCGTTCCCAGTAAGGAACTGGGCTCACAGCGCTTTACATGAAGGTAGTAATATACATATAAATAATAAATTAGCATTCATACCATAACAACCACATTAATTACAGTACATAACACAAGCTACGTTAATCATTTAAAGATATGGTGTTTCAATAATTTTGAAAAAAAATTTTGAAAAGATGTGTCTTATGTGCAGTCTTAAAGGACTTGGTTGTTTGAATGCTACGGATTAGTAATGGTAGAGAATTCCATTGTTTGGCTGCACAAAAAGAGAATGACCTTTTGCCCAATGTTTTAGTGTATGTCTTAGGAACAGAGAGAATGCGCGTGTCTGCAGAAGAACGTAGCTGGGTAAGTATACCGACAAAAGTTCAGTAAGATAAGGGATTGAGTCGGGAAAAAAGTTGTGACACTATGTCTTAAACTTGGTTAGTCAAAAAAATCTTTATTGGTTAAAAACGATGCAGTTTAAGGTTAATTACCAAAAATTTTTTAAAAATTATTTTGAATACAGCATAATTTGTTTAATGAATACAGTGACAAAGTTAGACCAGTACATTAGAAATGATATTTTATCCCTGGCCCCACCTAGTGACAGTCCACGAAAGTCCAGTAACAATTCAATTTTGGTTATTGAGCATGGCAAGGCTGAAGACATTGATACACAAAAGATTGTGCCATCAGAAAAAACAGAAAATTTCAATTTTATTTAAATTTAAAGAACATTTTTTTAAAAAAATCTCTAACATAATCATTTATAGTGTCATTATTACTTTTTAATTACTTTACAGCGATAAAAAAATATTCGGTTGGGGGGGGGGGCAAATTTTGGTTCTACCCCGGGCGGCACAAACGCACGCTACGTTGCTGCCTTCACGTGCCTTATTAAAATAACATCTTTTTTTCAATCTAAAAGCCTGATTGCAGTCTCACTACTCTCATCCATATTTTTGTCTTAAAAAATTACTTCATTTCCCTTAAAGTTGACATATCTTTTTCTAACAAAAAAAACACCAATAATTTTCAGGACTTTACCCAAAGGTCCCTTTGGCACTTTGTGGAATTGAGATTTTCTGGATTCAATGGATTTTTTTATTCCAGGCATCCACTCTCCAAACCGCTGTAACCTGTCGGATGTTGCTGCCTCGAGTCTTTGACGGGACATCCGCACATCCCTGATCTTGGCCTGCTTCCTTTTAAGTTCTCCACTGCAAGGAAATAAAGAAATCAATAAAAATCCTGGTTAAGTAGAATGTGTGGATGGTAATTCCCTGGGGCAGTTTAGAGCAGTTTAGACCATTATTGACAAGAGTGAACTGTACAGTTGGTCTTTAGAGGACAGACCTGAGGGTAAAGGGGAGGGGGTGTTTAAGTAAGGATAAGGTTAGTGTTACAGATTTTGAACAGGGGAATTAACACAGCTTAGTTATATCACATTTATTTAGTGGTAACTGTGAACAGAAAACATTTTGGTTCAATAGTAGACTTTCAGTCAACTTTTGTAACCTATTTCATTGACTTAGTCAATCTTCAGACAAAACTTCTTTTCAAATGTTAAGATTTCGAATCTTTTTATTTGAGATTATTTTTATACAGTATTTATCTTTGTTCATTTGATCAGTTGGTATTACTTGCTTCTTCCAAATTTAATGCACGTCATCAAATATGACCCCTGGTTTTTTTTTTCCGAACAAATACTCATATCGGCAAAAAAATATCGGTAATATCAGTAGAGTTACTCTATATTTAACAAATCAACCATGTTCACTTCCTTATTCTATATTCAACAAATCAACCATGTTCACTTCCTTACTCTATAGCTGACAAATCAGATTTGCCCTTGGCCACAGCACTCCTGTACTGCTCCATATCATGGCTCATGACTTTCTTCTCAGCCTCCATTTTCTCCAACTTTCCTTTCAGTTGCCTGATTTGATCCAATCTTTGTTGTCTGTCAGCTTCGTAGTCATGTGATGCCCTGAGAGACATTTCAACATTAATCAACCATATCAGATTATCAACAAATCTAGAGTTAATAAATGTTAACTTAGTAGATTGCCTTATGATCTAATATACTCAACTATTTTATTTTAGTTAAAAACTTCCAAAAGCAATATGCCAAAAAGTTTTTAACACAATTTACCATGGGATAAATTGTGTTTATATATTTGAAATGCCTGTCGAACTTGTACAAGCAACTCCTCCTGAACCATACCAGATAGAGTGTTCGGGTCTTTCGCAAATATGCTAAAAAGGTCCCATGGATGTGAAACGGGCAAAAAAATACCGAAAGGTTTACGGAATTTCTTGGAAAATAAAAAAAAAAACAGAAAAAATATCATTAATTTGTCACCAACCATAACATCCAGCGGGTTGAAACAAACGAAAGCTCTAATAATATTTAGAACAATGTTGAAGACCGACATTTTAAAAATTGTCTTTTCGTTCGACTCAAGTAATTTTAGCAGCAATTATTGAATACAATTGTTTTGTTCAGTTTCAAAGTTATTGATTTTAAATTGCTTTTAATTTCACCAAGAACAATAGTTTATGGGGTTTTTCTGCTTTGTGAATGGTTTTGTTAGTTGTTACGTGGTGCGCATTATATTGACACATAGGATGTAGCATGAAGGTATATGACGTCAAATTACTTATTTGAATGACTTTTAATGTAATCTAGAATGATTTCCCTTGAATAAAAAATTAAAAAATCCTTTTTTTGGGAAATTGCATTTAAATACTCATTTGAGTTTTTATTACTTGTTTTAAATTAGTAGATTGCCTTATGATAGGTGTTAAACACAAACAAATACTTGCTAGAAGCTGTGCAAATGTTCTAATGGGAAGAAAAAATAATAACGTACAATGCTTTGAGTTCCAAGATTCTGTCTTGGCATTGCTTCCGTTCCTGTTGGCCCACATGGAGTTCTCTGTCGAAGGCTTTCAGTTTATTCTTCATTGGTCAGCCATGAATGAAAGAGAAGATTTATGTCATCGTGAAAATAAGGTGAGAAAGAATATTTAAGACATCACAAAAATAAAGTGAGAAAGAATATTTAAGACATCACAAAAATAAAGTGATAAAGAATATTTAAGAAATCACAAAAATAAAGTGAGAAAGAATATTTAAGACATCACAAAAATAAAGTGAGAAAGAATATTTAAGATATCACAAAAATAAAGTAAGAAAGAATATTTAGGACATCACAAAAATAAAGTGAGAAAGAATATTTAAGACATCACAAAAATAAAGTGAGAAAGAATATTTAAGACATCACAAAAATAAAGTGTGAAAGAAGATTTAAGACATTACAAAAATAATGTGAAAGAGAAGATTTAAGACATCACAAAAGTAAAGTGAAAGAGAATATTTAATTGTTCATGCAAATAAATTAATTGAGATCATTACTGGGAAATTTAAAAAATTAATTAAAATAATTATTAACATTTTTGTATTGTACATTGAAGAGTTACATTTATTGGAACAATCGACTCCTTGGCCTGCTGCAGTTCTTTTTTCTTCTGCTGAAGCAGGGGCTCTAACTCTTGTGCATCCTTGACACAAGCCATCAGAGATTGTTCTAAGTTTGCCAGCTGTCCCTGCCATTCCTCTTGTTTTCCCTAGGAGAGAAGTTCAGATGTGGCTTCAATACTCAATAATAAGAGTTCCATTCAATACGGGCTAACAAAATCTTTATAATCACAATTTTTTCATATAATTTCTAAAAATAACTCGACCACCCTGTCAAGTTATTTACATTGCTTCTTATTGTCCCATACTGTTACTAAACCAAGATCTTTCCTTCTTATTGTCCCATACTGTTACTTAACCAAGATCTTTCCTTCTTATTGTCCACACTGTTACTAAGCCAAGATCTTTCCTTCTTATTGTCCACACTGTTACTAAACCAAGATCTTTCCCACACTTACTAAACGAAGATCTTATTTTATTTATTACAGATGCTTCTTCTTTACAAAAAATATTTCCATCCCAAACTTATCCTTGATTTATGTCTAATCTTGCATTTTTCTATAGTTTTAAATATTGGTTGTGTGTTGGTTTCAAATATTGATTGTGTGTTGGTTTTAAATATTGGTTGTGTGTTGGTTTTAAATATTGATTTTTGTGTGTGTTGGTTTTAAATATTGGTTGTGTGTTGGTTTTAAATATTGGTTGTGTGTGTTGGTTTTAAATATTGGTTGTGTGATGGTTTTAAATATTGGTTATGTGTTGCTTTCAAATATTGATTGTGTGTTGGTTTTAAATATTGGTTGTGTGTTGGTTTTAAATATTGATTTTTGTGTGTGTTGGTTTTAAATATTGGTTGTGTGTTGGTTTTAAATATTGGTTGTGTGTGTTGGTTTTAAATATTGATTTTTGTGTGTGTTGGTTTTAAATATTGGTTGTGTGTTGCTTTCAAATATTGGTTGTGTGTTGGTTTTAAATATTGGTTGTGTGTTGGTTTTAAATATTGATTTTTGTGTGTGTTGGTTTTAAATATTGGTTGTGTGTTGGTTTTAAATATTGATTTTTTTGTGTGTTGGTTTTAAATATTGGTTGTGTGTTGGTTTTAAATATTGGTTGTGTTTTGGTTTTCCAGTTTGATCAGGTCAAATTTCAGACGGCAAGAATGAGATTTTGTATGTGTTTGTTCTTGCATATGGAATAAGAAAAGTTTTTTTTATCCCTATGACTGTCTGAGGGTTGTATTAGTTTATCTTTGTGTTGTATTTCCATGTTAGAATTAATAAACTTACTTTGGCCTGTTCAAGTTTCTGTATATATCTGGGGAGAGCAGCTTCTTCTGCTTGCCAATTTTTTTCCAAAGGTTTAAGGCCCTGCATTAAGATATAAGAGTCTTTATATTCAAGAAAATCAAGTGTCACATGTTAAATGATATAATCTCTGGTAATGGAGTAATTTTTGAAAGTTTTTTTAAAGCAAACATCTTCACTCATGACTTTTTACGTAGTACTCAAAGACAAACTCACCTTTTCTTTCTCTGCCACCAGAGACCAGGCCAACTCACCTTCTCTACCATCAGAGACCAGGCCAACTCACCTTTTCTTTCTCTGCCACCAGAGACCAGGCCAACTCACCTTCTCTTTCTCTGCCACCAGAGACCAGGCCAACTCACCTTCTCTGCCACCAGAGACCAGGTCATCTCACCTATTCTTTCTCTGCCACCAGAGACCAGGCCAACTCACCTTCTCAGCCACCAGAGACCAGGCCAACTCACCTTTTCTTTCTCTGCCACCAGAGACCAGGCCAACTCACCTTCTCTTTCTCTGCCACCAGAGACCAGGCCAACTCACCTTTTCTTTCTCTGCCACCAGAGACCAGGCCAGCTCCTGTTTCAATGTTTTAATTTTGTCCTTTAGACCTGAGAGTGCCATTAGATTCTTGAACTTGTTCTCCCAAATTTTGACCTCTTTCTTCATCTCTGGCAGGACCTGGATCAAATGAGTTCAATTACAGTCACATCTGACCACTCTATAACCCATATACAGCTAACAGAGGACCTGGATTAAATGAGTTCAATTACAGTCACATCTGACCACTCTATATTCCATATACAGCTAACAGATTTTATACCTATGATATACAACTGTTTTTCAACTTTTTATTCATGAAGATTAATAAGGTATTTGGGGCCTCACCTGTTGTAGCTATAAATAAACTGATGGTATTGAAGCAACATATTTTTACCTGTTCTTTGACAACCATCAATTGTTTGGTTTCATTCTTGTTGGCCTTGACCTTATCATAGTCTGAGTTCATTTGCTCTAATTGTGTGGCTTTCATGAAGAACTGCAAAAAGTGGTGGTGATGTTTTTGTTGTTTTTTGGTGTCATTAAATTTATTTTCTAAAATTCCCATTAATTAGTACACATTGTAAAATTGTGATTGTCTACCTTGAATAAAGTAATGTTTGCTTACCTTGAATTTATCACCAGCTGACCTTGAATTGAGAAAGTTTCTACTGGTGTCCTGATTCAGAATGACCACCGGGTTGTCAACTTGTATGTTGAGGTGATCTTTTATACGCTGTAGCTCATCATGTCTGGCACTGACATGCTGGCCTAAAGTAGTATGATGGACATGATGGTCAAAAATAGTACGATAGACATGATAGTAAAAATATTATTTTCACTGTTGTTTATAAAAAAAATGTTCACCTGATTCTGTGCATATGGCATACGCACTGCCTCCATCAATAGTGAACTTTCTCTTGACTTTGATCTCATCTCCATATATGTGATGCTTGAAGCTGTCTCTGCCTCTGTTGTTGAGAACCACTTCAATGGAAGCAGTTCTAAAAGAAAACAAAAACTCTTGTCGTAATTTTCTTTTAACAATTTAATAAAATGGGGCACTTGCACAGTGGAATTTATTCTTATTTCTGAAACACAGAGTTAAGATGAGTATTTCAAATATGAAAAGTTTGAAGTGTTTTATATTTTACAATTTTTGTTGTCAAAAAAATTAATTCATAAGAATTTCTAACAAGCACACCTTTTACCACTTTTAATGAAATTTTTTATGGAGGTTCCCCGACTGGTGACTGAAGCTTTCCCTCCAAGTCCAACCACCAGAGCTGTCACTACAGCACTCTTACCACCTGGAGAAAGATGCTAGAATTTGACAAGTGTTTTGGTGAATTCTTGTGATATAAGAATACATCAACCGTTTAAGATTGGCCTGGTACTTAATGACTAAAAAATATATCTGAAGTCAGAATCTTTGTTTGTATAAAAACCGGAATATAAAAATATGTTCATAAAATATTAAGTCCCATTACCCCCATAATAAACAATGACTTACCCCCATAATAAACAATGACTTACTCCCATAATAAACAATGACATACTCCCATAATAAACAATGACATACTCCCATAATAAACAATGACATACTACTATAATAAATGATAACTTACTCCCATAATGAACGATGACTTACTCCCATAATAAATGATGACTTACTCCCAAAATAAACAATGACTTACTCCCATAATAAACGATGACTTACTCCCATAATAAACGATGACTTACTCCCATAATAAATGATAACTTACTCCCATAATAAACGATGACTTACTCCCATAATAAACTAAGACTTACTCCCATTCCTACCAACAATGAAATTGACATGAGTCCCAGGTGTTACTTCCAAGTGATTGTGACACATGAAATTATTGAGAGTGATTTGTTGTATGACTCCCACTACAGGTTCCTACAAAAGAAGGAATGTTACGACTAAAGCCAGTTGTCATTTTTATGGTAAAAATTTGAATTCTAATTTTTGCATAGAAATTGTATAAAAAAGTTACTTTTGCTTTAGACTAAACATCAAGTCATGTAGATTTGAGAACATATTATAGTAATGTAACAAACAGAAGTTATAGTTTGGTCACTTGACAGAAGTGTTTACAAATTATTTTTTAAATAATTGCAATAATCAGATGTTAAAATTAATTCTCCTTTACCTCAGAGGGCACTTGCATGTCCAAGAGATCAACAATGGAGCTCTGAATGATAAGAAAGTGAGGTTAAGAAGTTTTTTTTAAAAGTAATTAAAACAACAGAAATATTTTACAATACTTAATTAAAATTGAATCATGTTTATATTTCCTATCAACCAGGTCTGCACAAGATTTGCTATGTTGCAATAGGCTTCCAACTATCTATAATAAACGTCTTTAAAATAAAAAATGATCCTTGCTTGAGGAACAGCCTATTAGTATTAATTTTATAATTATAATTCTGACATTTATTTGTATTTTATAGGGCTGCGGAAATTAACTATTAATTTCTCAATTAATTGGTAAAAATTTTAATCTAATAAAATTATTTTAATAGATAAATGGCGATCAAAATTTTTTTAATTTATTAATCAATAATTAATTATTAATAATAGTTTATATTTTAACATACAAACTTCTCTATTTTAAAAAAAAATATTTTTAAAGTGTTAACTTTAAGATAAGCAGTTTTTTAAGGAAAATGATATTAAAAAAACCATTGTTTTTACTTAATTAACAATAACAAAATTTAAATTCATTGACATTAAATTGAACTACTTATTATATTTAAATATATCTCTTAAAAATATTCTATATTTTTTTATTAAATACTTAAGTTATGGGCATTTTATGAAATGTTCAGTTTAATGACATCATACATCTTATTTCCAGCTTAAATCAAAATCATCTATTAATTATTTGGTAATTTACAAAAGTTAACGATTAAATTTAATTTAATGGATAACAGCCCTAGTATTTTATTAAATTAATTAATCCTATATAGCTTTTGTTTAAATGTTACTTTGTTTCCAAGATTAGCTTACTTGACATTTTTTATCATATTCATATTGTATCAGACCTCAGCACTTTTTTAATGTTTTATATAACCCTTGAGTTAAGCATGCTTGTAACTCATGCCTCATATAACCCTTGAGTTGGGCATGCTTGGAACTCATGCCTCATATAACCCTTGAGTTGGGCATGGTTGGAACTCATGCCTTATATAACTCTTGAGTTGGGCATGCTTGTAACAGAGGATCAAAATATTCTTTACCTGAATAACCTCTTCATCCTCAGAAGATTCATCATGACTCTTATACCGTTTCTCTTTAACGTCCTGGGTCGCAAACTCTTTGTCTTTAGGATTCAATGCTCTTTTATGCATCTTTCCCTTTCAGGTGGAATTAAAATCATCAGTTAACACAGATTTTATATGCACACTCAGCTGAATTAGAACTAACTGATGCTAGCTCTGAATAGCCTTGGATTAACCAGACATATGGTAACTTCAAAGTCTCTTTAATCTAAAGTTTGGTCAATAATCAAAAGTACATTTCATTGGGATTATTCCATTTAACATGAGTGGTACTTTATCACAGAACTTTATATCATCACCTCACTAAATAATTTATATTTAACATTCTATATTAAACCCAGGAAACATTTCTGATATCAAATGAAAAAAATAGTTTCTTATAAATAACAATATGCATGTTTTTATTGATTTCACAATCATGGTTGTTGGCAACCTTTACTGCAAATTTGGATTGATCTTATGATTATGGTGAGCAACTTTATTTTATCCAGTAAGAAATGTCAATAACTTACAGTCTCCCTCTTTTGTTAAGTAATTTCAGATGGTATATTAACGGAGTCACCACACTGAAAAGCATTCAGCATGCGTCGTAACATTAATGCACCTCCTAGATATGCATCAAAATTATTTGTTAAATCAATATGAATAGAGCCCTCTGCATTCTGTTAATTATAGGGTTCGTCTCTCCCTTAACCCTAGAACTGTCCTAACGGCTGACAATCGGCCGTTATCCCCCATTCTGTGGTGTCCCGGCTGATGTAAACGGCTGTTAGTAAAATCATCATTAAAAATGCAAATTATTTTATTTACGTTTAGTAAAGGGAGATCATTGTTAATAAATGAATTTCCTTCCTGTTTCCTTATGTAGTATCTGAAAATCTTGGTTTTATGGTAGTTTGAACAAGTTATAGAGTGTGAGGGCGGTTTGAATGCAGAAGATGAGTAGTAAAATTTTACTCACTCTGTGAAGGTCAAGTTCAGTGTCAACATACATAACATAAATAGAAACTATTTCTATACCAAAAACCTTATCCAATTTACTTTCAAAAAGTTTCAACATGTACAGTCTCTGAGTTCATTTAGTTTAGTTTGGTATGGGATTTTGTCATTTTCAAAAAACCTATGAACTATGAAAAAATGCTAAAATGGCAGGATGATACAGAAAAATTCACTGTACAGTTCTAGGGTTAATGTCAACGGCAGTCAACTATGTTAATCATCATCAATTATTTTAATTGAGGTTGTTAACAGTTAAGTAGTTAAATATTTTTTCCTCATTTTTTTTCACTTTTGTTTCATTTTTTTAAAAGTCTTTGCCGAGTTGACTGGGATTGCACAAGAGAGGTAAACACCATGTCACCAAATGAAAAGGAGTGGCAAAACTATTTTTGTTACATTTTTTTGTGGCTTTTAAAAACTTAGAAAAAATAGCGGACTACCACTTACAGATGCTTAACCAGTCTCTTTTTTGAATGTTTAATTGTCAAGTACTAAAAAATTAACAGTCTTATCAAACTTAATTTTAATCAACCCCGCAAACTTATTTAAGTTAATGACTAGAAAGCTCTGTACTTTGATTAAAATTAAATGTGATAATTTGTGATTGACCAATTAAAGGAACTTTGACTTAAAACATTAGTAAAATTTTTATTTAAACAGTGCTAGTGCTAGACCTTTTAAAATGTTACTATTAATGTTTATTTATTAATTGATTTGATTGGCTTGTGTCTTAGATCAGGGGTCTCCAAACTACAGCCCATGGGCCAGCTGCGGCCCACGAGGCGCATTATCCGGCCCCTGTATATACCTGTAGTTAACCACAAAACTATGAAGTGGGCCCTCAACCTGCTGTTTGACAGTTAATGTGGCTGGCCCTCTGACAGAAAAGTTTGGAGACCCCAGTCTTAGATTATTAGCTCTTAGTTGCCTTTTACTCTAGGCTCTTAGACTGAATTTTAGTTTTAGTAATTCTTGGTATTTTTTCTTATTTGTGATTTGAACTAAATTGCCACTTATTGCATGTCAGTATTAAGGTACTACGCGTTCAGCCATCGTTCTGCGCATGTTGTTAATTCACGCAAAAACTGTCATGGCGATTTTACAGTCGGTCTCACGGCCACGTCAGTAATTTGAGTTTTACGTCACAACATTCTAAAAAAAACTCCACTTTGTCATCACAGACGTATACACCTTAGTTATCCTAACAGATAAATATTATATTTGAAGCTATTTCAAATTTTTGACCGGCAGTGCTATACTATACATTTTAACTGAAGGGTATGAAAGTAAACTAATTTTTTAAAATAACCTTGAGTATTAAGAGTTTGTGGTTTTGTTAAAATTGGCATTGGTACTCTAAAGTTATACTTGGTACAGTGACTATGTATTATTATGTATTGACACTATTGACTGTTGTCACTCATTGTGTACTATTGACTAATTGATGCTGACTGTACGACAATGCAATACTATGCTGATACCATACTATACTGAACTATATATTATTATAATGCTATACTATGACAATAATGACTACAAACTACAATAGAATAATAGGCTTTAATAGGCTAAGGCTAAGAAGTGACATCTTTACTCTTTAGTGACTTGACTTAAAATTAAAACTTAAGGCACAGTGTAAAGAGTGTAAAGTTCTGGCTGCAGTTGATTTTGAATATTATTATCAGGTAATCCTCCAGATTTTACTCGTAT
This sequence comes from Radix auricularia, assembly GCA_002072015.1. Classification (NCBI taxonomy): domain Eukaryota; kingdom Metazoa; phylum Mollusca; class Gastropoda; family Lymnaeidae; genus Radix; species Radix auricularia. The sequence continues at coordinate 110,262 of MUZC01000214.1, forward strand.
ATTATTTTAGAGCGAAATTTAATTTTCTCGTGAGAACTTACTTTTTTAATTTATTAAATTCATTATAATATGTTGTATTTCAGCTATTACAGCGCTAATTTAGGAGTCTTTTTAATTTCTAAGGCATTTTTACGGCTCTATATAATACATAATCGGTCACGACAAATCCATTTTGTTTATCTAGCAAACTGCTTGCCCGATTTTTTTTTTACCTGGGTCGACTTGAGCTAAAATACATTTTTTTGACTGAAAATGTTTTTAAAAAAGTACTTATTAAAAAATTGACGAAACAATAAATTTTAGTATAGTATAGAAATAACATTTCATTCATTACATTAATAACAATAAGGATGAAAATCTATTTGTGTTAACGAAGAAATTTCTGGAGATGTTTTTTTTTTTTTTTTAAAGTGTAATGAGAAAAAAGGGGCCGTTCGTAAAATTTTAAATGACTTTGACTGTGGCGGATTCGTTGTTTAGGGGGATCTAGGCCCTCCCTTGGACACAGATATCGACCAGCGTCGGCAACCCCGAAAGAGTCTTGGTTGGTCAAACATCCCTCACGACCCAGTCCCTCTTCCCCCTGTGTATTCCGCTCAGCTTTCCCTTTCACCCCACACCGCACTATTTATAGCCCTTCTACCTTAATGAATTCATGACTGACTAAAAGTCCCACTATTACTCTTTTCTTAAGTCAATATCTGACTAGAGCTCACAGGGGCCGTCCATAAATGACGTCACGCAGCTAGGAGGGGGATCCACACATTTGTGACGATGAGTGACGAGGGGAGGGTGAATTTAAGAATTGTGACGTCACGTCAGAACATGATACTTTAAAGAAAATTTCAACTTAAATATTCGATTTCTTACATTTTTTTCTGACTGTTTAGAGGCCGTCCACAAGTACGTCACGCTATTTTTGACCATTTTTAACTCCCCCCTTCCCCCCTGTCCCAAATCTCGGACCCCCTCCTCTTAAATGTACGTCACACTTTCGTACAAAAATATATTTTTATTAACAAAATAATTAAAATTTAACATAAAACACCATGACGTCACACATGGCCGGAACCTCCCTCCCCACTGTCACAAACTGTCACACTTTCTTACACCCCTACCCTCCCCCTGGAGCGTGACGTACTTTGTGGACGGCCCCTTATATGGTTTCACGCATTTTACAATATTAGAGTGCAGACTTACAAAAAAATATTCTAAAATGACAAAGTGTTTTGAAACTTGCTCTTTTTCAAATAAAAAATACGGCTTTTATGGAAAGGGGGAGTGTGGGTAAAGCTTTGTGATGTCCTATTGGAGGCCATCTACATTTTTTTTTTTGAAGACGTGTGACAAGGGGACGGAAGGGGTGCAAAATCAACTAAAATCGGGTGACTTTATTAATGAATGGACACCTTAACAGCCTTTTCTTTACTATTAGATTCGATCGGATGTGTAGCATACGCCGTATATTATATTCAAACGTAAAACTTAATTGTATCAAATAAATTCCCCCTATGTGTGCGCAGATGGCTGATGAGGCCGATCCTGGCACGGAATTTTCGGGAACTGAAAGGACAAGGGACGAGTGGGACGCAGAGGCGTCACTAGGGTTGGTGTCAACCGGGGCGGTAGCTCGTGGTGCCACCCGGGATGGTAGCTCATAATGTCACCCCCTCACGATTTAACCTATAGAACTCCTCCGAGTTTTCCTGTGCCAAATAACGGGAATATATAGAATTTTACAGTCTGGTGTCACCCCCCCTGATTGTGTCACCCGGGGCGGCCCGCCCCACCGCATCCGCCACTGGTGGGACGTCTTCAGGAGGGTTGGCAGTACGGGCCTTTCGGGTTTGCCTCTTCTTATCTGCGGCAGTGATCTTATTTGCCTCGTATGTCCTGGCACCTTCGTGGATGAATTAGCGCCAGGTGGACTGGTTCATTGCAGCTTTTTCCCACGTGTCTGGGTTGATGGCAAACGGATGGCAAACGATTTCAGTGAGGCTTTCAAGGTCTTTGAAGCGTTTCTTTTGTCCACCATGGGACCACTGGCCAATCTGGAGCTCTCCATATATAAAGGTCTCTTTGGAAGTCTCTGGCACTCGGGCTAAGTGCCCTGCCCAGCGAAGCTGCGACAGCATCAGGAGGGTGAAGATGCTGGGTAGACCTGCTTTGGTCAGTACCTTGGTGTCTGGAATCTTGGAGGTGAGCAGTGCATTCCTGAAAAGGGCTGCTCAGTCACCCAGAGGGCTGCCGGACTCCACCTCTACTCCAGGTCAGGGAAGAACGACCCAATGCTCTGGGCTGCCTGTGTGCGGTGTTGCGGCTACGGCCCCCTGTGTAGCCACACTGCCGCTTCGTCGCTTGCCTGTCGCCACATGACTTGATTGTGAGTTATTGGGTGGATGGATGACAAAAGTGACTTGCGCGATGACTTGGATTTAATTGAGAAAGATGTGCGCAGTTCATCGATCTCACTCTCTTGCCCAAAACGATCATGGCCCAGTGGCAGGACAGAGTTGAGACGGCTGGTGATGGAGATGGGTGCAGTGGATGGCCATGATGCCTTGTCATGCCCTTAGTGTTCCACCACACTTTGCTGAGACTCGCCTTCTTGACCGTTGACCATCTAGTAGTTCCTCCGCTCTGTCCATCGAATCCAATTTTCACGTGCAAAGGTAGACATACCTAGATCACCGAAGGTTTGTGACTTGTCGGCTAGCCAGCCAGTCGAGGCTGTTGCTACAGTTTCTAGGTGCCACTGGTGAAAGCTGAGTGTCAAGTGGGGACCAAGGGTGGGCGAACTAACCCCTAGAGAGTACGACATGTCCCCCACCCCATTACTATTTGTAATGATACATGAAAGACGAGAGACATTTCTGCAAGGCATCCTATATAATAAAAGGCAATTTTCTGTTCGGTCATCGTTAGCGATTGGTCCCTCAAACTTAATCCTAAAGACTCCCGAAGCCAGTGAGAAAAAAATTATAATCTCATATTGAACAAACTTAGGCGGACGTTCAAAAAGAGTTAGTTTTCATGCAGTATTTTTTTTACAAGACTTTATTTCGAGCCGTGCGCTTTCAAAAATAATTTATTTGTCAAACAATGGTGCGCACATTTTCGTGTACGCATATTATATTGAGCTGTGGCTTTTTTAAATCCTATATATTAACTTGGCTAGAAGAAATGAAAGGTTTAACCTTGCCTCATTATAGCCGGAGCTGACAGACACAGACTCGTGCATTAGATGGTTGGCTGAACGTGCCCTGTTGAGCAACAGCTTTGCGTGTGTTAGATGTGTGCAAGCATGTCAGTTAACTGCAAATGTCCGATGTAGTGATGGGAAAAGCGGGTACTGTGCAATATGTAAAATAAGAAGACCGCTGAGAGAAGGTTCGTTTTTTGAAGGCAGCCGCCTGTTTCTGAAACAGTTGCTTATAAATACTATGATATACTGTTGGTGTTTTGACATGCCACAAACTATCATTAAGCGAGAGGCAAGAGTTACAACCGACCACACAGTTGTTGATTGGTGCAACTTTATGCGGGACGAATGCGCTGTGTGGCTTGCAAATAATCCAGATGAAATAGGGGAACTCGACAACAATGGGGTTCCCTTAATAGTGAAAATTGATGAGTCTAAATATTTTCATAGAAAATATCACAGAGGGCAGTGGCGAGATGGCCACTGGGTATTTGGGGGNNNNAGCGGGGTTCGGGTAAATGATTTTTGATAGAGGTACCCGACTGTAGGGCCACTACATTAGAGGCATTAATTAAAAGACACATCCTCCTAGGAACCCATATAATTTCAGATGGCTGGACAGCCTATGCTAATATTGACCAGATTGGCAATGGTAAATGGTATTTACATGCATGATGTTATTGTCCATCAGAGAAATTTTGTTGATCCGATAGACAGGAAGATTCACACAGAAAATGTAAAAAACATGTGGATGCGTGCTAAACGCAAACTGAGTTGGCAATACGGAACGTCCAGCGATTTGTTTACTTCATACTTGCACGACTTTGTCTTTAGAAATAAGTTTCGAGATGAGGACATGTTTCCTACATTTTAAAAAATTATTTCTGAAAATAACCGATTTTAGGCATTTGCTTTCATAAATAGGTAGATCTATTTAGGGCATTAAAAAAATATGTGGGTTAATATTTTATAACTGGAACTCTTGAAAGTAATTAAAAAATACTTATTTAGAAGAACTTAATTAGTCTATGTATTAAAAACTTTATTTTTATTGACCATACTTCATGCAAGATTTAAAAAATAAAAAAAATAATGTGTTAACAGTTTTATTGTTAGTATTAATGAATTAATGTTCAGTTTTAATGTGAAATATTTTCTCTTTTGTTCTTTATATACCTTCGGCATTTTAATGCAGTTAATTATTTTATATTTATATTTTCTGATTAATCTATCAGAATTATAATATCAAAGTGAAGTGCTGTTTAATTACTTCTTTTAATTTTTTATTTACTATTGAAGTCTATTGTGTTCAACGACATGCAATATAAATATTATGTTAACTTTATAAACTATCTTATTGAAAATTCTACAGTGTCATGATATTTTTGTTAATTAAAATCATTTGTTTTAATTCATTCATCTATTTTATTGCTCTTAGAAGATCAATGTATTATTAATTTATTTGATTGTTCTTAATTACAAGATAAATAAATATTTACGGAAAATTTAATATTTTGTTTCGTTACTAGTTGTTTGATTCTTATTTTGTTTGTAAGTGAGAAATTTCCATTTGGCATCTCATTGAGCCAATCCGGCAAGATCAGTGATTAATAAACAAAATGGTTGAATCACGCTTATACTATTTACTGTTGAAAGTCGAAAAAATGCCTTAGAAATTAAAAAGACTCCTAAATTAGCGCTGTAATAGCTGAAATACAACATATAATAATGCATTTAATAAATTAAAAACATAAGTTCTCACGAGAAAATTAAATTTCGCTCTAAAATAATATACGAGTAAAATCGGCAGGATTATCTATTAAAAAGATTATCACTAATATTTATACTTTATACCTATAATTTACTATGTTATATTATTTAAGTAAAGTAAAGACTTTAATCTTGAAACGGAAAATATGTCATATGACTCATACTCATAATACTCAATGTGACTATGAGTATGAAGTGTATGTCTTAGTCTTAGAGTCTAGTCTAATAGTAACTTATACTTATACCTATAATATAAATTAGGATGTGGCTAGCGCTACGACAATTTTGTCGTAGCGGCAAACGACCCGGTTGGATGTTGCTAGCGTTACGACATGTCGTAGCGCTAGTCAGGAAACTAGTGCTACGACTAGGGCTGTCAATATTGTTGAAAAATGCTGCCCGGGTACCCGTCCAAAATTTGAACGGGTACCCGGGTTACCCGTTCGAAATGCCTCAAAATATTCGTAATTTTTTTAATGCCCGCTATTACTACCATTAGCCTTTTACTGCTTTGTTTATTGGGGAAATGCAAATTTTGATATGAGTCAACGATTGTAAAATGATTGACATTGAAATACTACTGTAGTACAGTGGTGTAAAAAAAAAAAAACAATGAGCAGAGGGGTGGTAAGGTGATTTTTTGAGCGGGGGGGGGGGGGGGGAGGTGTGCTAATGGTATGATGACATGGCGGGTTATTTCTAGTTCATTGCTGTAGCTGACAACTGTTTTAATTAACTAAACTTTTCAGGACTTGCCCCTACTTAGTGGACCCATCCCCCAGTATTTATTTTTGCAATAGGGTACAGATTGTTCAAATGATTGAAATATGATTTTATAATTACCAAAAAATTTAAAAAATTACCCCCCCCTTCCAGAATATAGCAGGTGTTTATTTCTTTTTAAGTATGTTGGGGATGGGATTGGAGACATATGTTAGTGTGGGGGGGGGGTAGATAAATGAAATTGGCGCGTCTCAATCGGTAACATAGATGAGCGGCGTATTTCAAAGCCAAGGTCAATTCTAGCCGTTCCTAGTTATCGCTCTCGTGTCCTATTTTGTGTCATACTGAGGGGATGGACCCCCTCCACACCATTTATTTTCGTTATTATAGTGAAAATCATTCAACAATTGAAACATTTTTTAAAAAAGTATGGTGGGGATAGGAGTGGAGACACGTGTGCGTCGGTTGGTGGGGGGG
>MUZC01000214.1:127845-177263 GCA_002072015.1 Radix auricularia
GGGTCGAAGTGTCCAACCACCAAATAGAAAATACTATTTGCATAACTAAAGTAAAGTATCTGGCGCAAAAAAAAAATCCTATTCATTTGATTAAGGGCATGCTTAGCCTAGAAATAGAAATAATGCTTTGGAGAGCTTTTCCAATGAAAAAAGTAATCTTAACACATGTATTTTACTCTAAGACCTAAGGAATGATGAAAAATCCATTAAAAAAATTGGGTACATTTCTCGAACAATGCGGTTGCATGACATACGCTTCGGGTAAAAACTGTTCTTTAAGGGGTAAATATATTAAGTGTAAAGAAATATCACGTGTATTACGACTTATACATAGGATCTAGCATAACGAAGTCCGTGTTATGTCGAAAAGCACACTGACAACAATTCATTTTGTGCCAAGCTGTTTTGAGTTTATTAGATGAATAGTTTACAACGGGAAAAAAGATTGATATAAAATGAATTTTTACGATTAGAAAAAATGTGCGGGAATATATAATGATTGACATAAAATTTATAAGAAGATCAATTTCTCACCATTTTCTTAAAAAGCCGCATTGTTCTTATATTTTTATTCACGTTAAAGGAACATGTGCCTTTAAAACAAGTAAACCATATTTTCTACTCTCCCCAAGCCACAATATTCACAAATATTATCTGGCTAAAAATATCCTATTCGTCTTGAACTAATTTCATGCTTAGACTATAAAACCAATGGGTGTTTAGCAAGCTATTTCTAAGAACCAAAGAAATCCTGTGGAAAGATATTGTCTTAATGTTTTGACTCACGTGAAAAGAAAGTGAACTTTGCCCGTTATCTTTTTGTAACTGTTAACGACATTTGTTATTCTGGTAGAGAATATACCATGCGTTATTAAATGGGTTCGAGCATGGTGAAAGAAAGCCATCAATCGATCTGAATGGAAGGATGTGGTTGAGTAAGCCAGGGCCCTACATGGGCTGTAGAGCCACGGATGATAATGATGTTGCTATATTAAAGCAGAAATACCAAAATTGATGGGTAAACTAATAAAATGTTTATTTTTCTCGACACACTTATCTTTGTTTTTATTAAGAAGGGTTTGATTTATCACAACCCTAATTTCCAGATCCATTTATATTAAATTTTAAGGAGAATTTGAGACCCAAAACTAAATAATGTTACTCTTATTGTGCCTACCCCGTAGCGTAGCACGGGTATTTTGCTCGTAAAACAATATTAAAATAAACCAGTGTTTGATGAGATTCCATTTATTTATTTTTTTAGTTGATTTTATTCCAAACCAATTTAAACTAGTATTGATTTTAAGTTACAAAAAGTTACAAACACAATAGTCATAAGTTTAATTTTGCACATTTTGATTAATCATAAATTGTGTTTTCACAACAAACAAGATGAGATGTGTGTGAGTGATGAGATGTGTATGTGGTGAGATGTGTGCAGGCCATATTTTTAACAACAACCATGAAGTACATTCCATTAAATGGTGGTTCTTTTTCTTCTCAAATAAAATAAGAAAATTCAACAAAACTAAACAACAAATATATACATGTTGTGTGCAAATGCCATGCCAGGCTCTGCAGGCCAAATATATTAACATTATGGCATAAATATTTTATATTTCAACTTCCAAGAAAAATTTCATATACATGAGATCATTTGTGGGGGTTGGGGGGAGGGAATGTATATTCACAATAGTAAATACAACATCAATTGAGGTCAACAGCCTTGACCTTTCTTGACATGGAGCAAAAGCTACTTTTATTTAGCTGTACAAAACAAGTTTCATAAAATGGAATCAACAGAAAGTTAACCTTGGGATTTGGGATTGCTGGGAAATAACAAAAATGACATAAAGAGAGAAAATTTAAAGAAAATAAATTTTTTTAAAAAGTAACTAAGTACCACACACAGACTTTTAGGTCTGAAAAAAACATTGAGTTGAACCAAGCACAAAGCAACAATATTTAACAGATAAGATTACTGTTCTGAAAAGAAGACATTACAAAAAAAAAAAAACTACTATTGCTTTGCATAAATGAAATTTTTTAAAAATCTGGTATCCCAGGATTTCTATAATGTTATAGATAAAATGCTGCCTGAATATAAATCTCATCACTTGTATTTCCAGATGGTGACAACAGCGTTACCTTCACCATCCCTGTCTTCATATGGAATTTCCTGGCTGCTCACACATTTAAGTCTGCAGAGAAATAAATCAATTTGATACATTTCAAATCATTGATTACGTGACATAAACATGTAAAAACAGTCTTGATACACTCAGAAATGTGTATGGAAGAAAGAAAAAGTGTGACATGTAGGAAATTCCTTGGAAAAACTTCAAATCACTATTTTATTTCAAATCTGAACTAAGCTTTCCATGATCGAACTAATTACTCTCATCCTAGGTATCTCATGCCCCTCCCCCCTCGCTATCTCTGTCATCACATCATTTCCGTGTCTTTGTCATGAAAATTGTGACAGTGGTTCGTTTAGAAGATATTTTTGAGACCTATGTTGATCCTACCTATGGTGAAGATGATGTTGAAGTCGTTCTTTGCCCCAGCTGCCGTCCTTGGAGGCAATGACAGCAATGCCATGGGGTTTAGTGATCTCCCAGAGACGTACCAGCCAAGCTGAGGACATATGATATGACATATGACATGACACAAGTGAGGAAATATGACATTACATAGCTGAGAACATATGACAATACATGATTACTGTGTAGGTCTAAAGATAATATTAAGCACAACTTTTTGATGGAATTATAAACATTTTAAGATTTAGAATTAAAAATTACATTAGTAATCGTTAGCATGCAATGAATAAAATCATTAAGAATAAACAGGGTGCTGAATTCAGTATAGATTATAGACTTATTTAATGACTTTTATAAATAACTACTTCAATAACTTAAAAGCCAGTTCAAACACTGATCAACTAAACTTGGCCTGTGAAGAACATAATATTTCAATCTCTAAAGATTACATAGAGGCCAACAAGGAGACAAGAAAAGGCAGAAATATTTTTTAAAAATTCAAACTGATCTGAAATCATAGGTTTAAAATTTTTTCTCAGAAAAATATCAACATAATCTTTAAAGGCTCTGGAAATCTCAAAGTTCCAATGTGCCCTTACTGTAGGTAGATAAACTAATCACTTTTTTTTCTATCACTATTACTTCAGGGTTCACAATAAACAAAGTTGCAGATTAGCTATAGTTGAATCATTGAAAATTTGTATATTTTTAAAGCCAGCAAATCAGTCAGTATTTTTTAATCAAAACTAGATAAGAAGTCCTTCTTTATTATTCTTTTAAAAATTTACCTTTTGGGTTTTGCACTCGGTCCAAATGAGTGATCAAAACAAGGTCATGGCTGTCAATTTCATTTGGAACCCAGGTCAACTAAAAATAGAACATTTGAAACTTTAATCTTTGTTCATTCTGGAAGTATTTGATAAAAAATTCAGACAATCATTGAGTGAAAATGATGATCATATTGACCCAAATAGCATCTGCTGTGTTCCCACCAACAGAAAAAAACTTAGTATTGTCCTAAGGCAAGTTAAGCTGATTTTATTTTAAGAAAGGACATTTTCTTACCTGCTTGAAAATAATTCTGTCCAAATTGTATTCCTCTTCCAATTTCACATCCTTGCCATTCTTAAAAGTCAAATGTCTGCCACTCTGTAACCTCATAGCAGCATCAATAAGACGTCCACACATTTCAACACCAAGAACCTATGAAAGGCAAGAAAAATGTTACTTAAAAAGCGAAAGAAACAATCATAACAAATAAATGTATAGAATGTCAGTTTTAAAAAGTTAGGGTCAAAACAAGAATCAACACTTTATCCAGCAAAATTATTTATAATTAAATAATTTGTAAAATGAGCTTTACTTGATGTTAAATGTAAATGCAAGATAACATTTTTTTCTGTTAAAACATTGAGAACTTGCCTGGTTGAACTGCTTGCTCAACTCAAATGATCCACGTCCAGTGGCTGTCCCAAGGTGTACGGCCGAGTTGGTAGGTACGCGGTAGTGGTTGCAGTAGCTACCACAAAGACTTGCCACCACCGCAGCAAAACAATCACGGAATCCAAATTCAAGCTCAAGGATCCCTTCCAGTGTCTCCAATGTGTCATAGTTATACACAGCGTTGGTGCTCTGAACACGCTGGACACTCAGATTGTTGTCTAGGTAAATCTTATTGGCTGGTGAGAGGAAAGACATTAAATCTTATTGGCTGGTGAGAGGAAAGACATTAAATCTTATTGGCTGGCAAGAGGAGAGACATTAAATCTTATTGGCTGGTGAGGGGAAAGACATTAAAACTACAACTTTTCTAATTTTAACATTTTCAATGAGAATGTCATTATGTAAAGTTCTTATAAATACCTTGAACTCCAGATCCCAATACAAAAACTTCAGTGTCAACAACTCGAGCTGGTAGATCTACACGGTCAGTCAGGCTCTTACAAAGCCTGAAACCACAGTGTTGAAAGAAGTGTCTGCGGAAAGCATAACGGGCAAATCTGGAAGCCTCATCTCCTGTAGAGATCCAGGAGCCTCCCTATTAAGTTTTTTATTTAAAAAAAAAGTATTATTAGAATTTTTGATTTGACAGAAATTACAAAACGCTGATTCCTGACCACTTATATGTAACTAGATGTCTTTCAATTGATAAAATACTGATAAAATATTAGCTGTTAATTAAAATAATGAGTAGCATCAATAAACTGACAACCATACCAGGATGATGTTGTGTTTCCCATCAAAGCAAGGAGATGAGAAGTCATCGTACAGGAAGTGTGTGTGGAAACCATTGAGTCCATTGAAATGGTCCTCCACCCACTCCCAGGTGTTGCCAAACACATCATAAAAACCAGTTTCAGTCGGAGGGAACAAGTTTACAGGCTGATCAATAAAATATAAACAACAATCGAAGTTAGTGACTTAATGACAGGTCAACACCTAAACTGACCAAAATAAATACCCGATAGCCTATATTCTGTTTAAAACTTTTAAAATCTTTTTAAAGGATCTAATAAAAAATTGTCCGTAGTCTTATTTGTCACACTTTTTAAAAAAAAAATTACATTACAGATCATTGTAACTTGATTACAATATTACAGATCATTTTAACTTGGTTTAAGATTAGAGCTTCAATGTTGTTCCCAAGTAGGGTATGAGCCAATATAAAGATTGAGAAACCGTTGTAGAGAGTACGGCTTTGTGTAAGAAATAATTATTACAGATAAACAGACAGTGATATACAGTAGGCCACACATTTAGAAGTGTTTGAGTAAATTCATGCTTTGCCTTGAGGGTAGACTATCATTATAATGAACCTGTTCAACCAAGAGATATAGTTAGGATACTGATCACCAAAGTTACCAAGTAGACTAGACAGGGCAAAGGTATTTTGTGGACAGGGCAAAGGTATTTAGTGGACAGGGCAACAGTATTTAGTGGACAGGGCAACAGTATTTAGTGGACTTGACAGGGTAAAGGTATTTAGTGGACAGGGCAAAGGTATTTAGTGGACAGGGCAAAGGTATTTAGTGGACTTGACAGGGCAAAGGTATATAGTAGACTCAACAGGGCCCAGATATTTAGTAGACTTGACAGGGCCAAAGTATTTAAGATGACCGTGGAAGCTACTTATTGTCAACTTCAAATGCTGACATTTGACAAATAAGTGATGAATAAAAATGTAACTTCTGTTACTAGTCCAGTAAAAATAATTGTTCTCACTGTTGAGGAGCCATACTGGAAGTTGAGGTTGGCATTGATGGTTTTTTGGAAGATGATGTCACACTGGGGGCCGAGACTGGACGGTAGCTGTGGACAGGGAGGATGAGGTCTATTAATAGTCAATTAACTGGACTAGAGAGATAAAAGTTTATCCTAACCTTATTAATATATAACTTAACTCTTAAAGTCACAAAGCGTCGTAATGCGTCTCTTCCCGCAATCCGTAAAGCGTCGTAATGCGTCCCTAGATACCACTCTCGTTAAAAAATAAGATTTCAGAAAGTAAAAACTCTTCAATGCTTGAAAAATGATGTATTCGACTTCCGGCAATGGCGACCGTTGCCCGCGCTAGTGTTATCGCTCGATTCGCGATGTTTTTTGGTAGTTTTAACGTTTTTTTTTTTTTGAAGATACGTTTTCGCTATACTTTATTACTAAAATAATAGTACTAAACTACAGGTAAATATTGTTTTAAACTCAGTACGGTCTTTTGGATGCGTAAAATAACTATTCTTAGCCTAAAAAATGAAGTCAGTATGACAATAATATTATAAATGGATTTTAGGCAAATTTTTTAATTTCATAACCAGTTGATCGAAATACGGGGAAATCCTTACGGGACTGAGGCGGAAGTTTATTGCAAACTCTTCTGCGACTTTAAGAGTTAAATTAATTACATAAATATTCTACATCTAGGGTTTATAACACAAGGAAGTAAAATAAAAACATAAAAATTATATTGATTTTTTTCATTAGTTGACTGAATATTCAATATCTAGAAATATCCTAAAATGTATAGGACAAAGCACGGTATAAATTACTATAAATTAAAAATTAACATTTTTAGTATTGTATACAAGTTGTGATATTCTAAAAGAAAATATTTACTTATGAATAGATAACTTTTAGTCTTCTAAATGAAATTTTAGGGCAGATGATTTCAGGTAGAAGAGTACTGACCTGTGGTCCCCTCATGACGTGGTGCTCTGCCTCAACGGGGAGACGGAATCCAGGACCCTTCCATTTACAGAACGCCTTGGCCTCATGGTAGTTGACCTCTACAGGCCAGTCCCAAGCCATGTCAATCACATCAAACATCAAACGCAGCCTAATGATGGATTAAATAGGAGTTTTGAAGTGACGCCTCCAGATTAAGTTTTTAAAAGTTAAGTTGTTCACATTCCTTTGCAACAATTAATGCCCCAAAACATGATAATGCATGCCTTGTCTCTAATTCCAAAGCGCGACTTGCACACTGTTTAGTAATGAAATCATAGAAAGAAGAAATTCTTCATATAGTGAGAGAAGCTTTAGTCAACTTCCAGAAATGGCAGCGGTTGCTTTCGTTAGTGTTATTGATCGATTTGCAAAGTTTTGTGGTTGTTTTTAAGTGTTAAGATGTGATTTTGCTATACTTTAAAAAAAAAATAATAGTACTAAGCTACAGATTAAATAGTATTAAACTCTAGTCAGTCTTTTGGATTGGTAAAATAACCATTCTTATCCTAAAAGATGAAGTCAGTATGACAATAATAATATAAATCCATTTTCTGTAATTTTTAAAATTTAATAACCTATTGATTGCAATAAGTGGAAAATCCTTATAGGACTGAGATGGAACTTTACCAAAAACCTTAAATGTTAATGAGCTTTTTTCTTGTTGTAAACAAGAGCCCATTCTTTCTTGAATTGTTAGGGCAATCACAGTACGTAAATTTTGATTATTAAGGAATTATTAATGCTCCTATTCATACTAGCGAAGGTATTTCAATTTCAGCTTTTACTTAGCTTAAAATGTATTATTTCTTTGAAAATAATTATTTATGTCCCAAGATACAGACCTGAAATCTGTGCACTTGGCCTTCTTGTTGATGGGCTCATCGCCATTAGAGTTCAAGGTCATGTGGCAGTGAGAGTAAGTCGCAAGGTCAGCACCACAACCCGACTTACAGCCTGAACAAACAACAAAATCTTGATGAAAAAAGAATTTCACATAAATTTTGATATATTAAAAAAAAATGAGTGCAAAGAAAAAAGTGACATCTTTTTATTATGTTGGTCAAACATCAAGTTTAAAAAGATTTCTGTGTAATCTGTCATAGATTACGAGAAGATAACCTTCTTAGATGAGTGACACTGCTCATTAAGAGACAAACAGGATCTGCTCAGTAACAACATGACTTAAACATGGGATTATGCTACATAACAACAAGGAAATGCTCAGTAACAACAAGGATCTGCCCAGTAACAACAAGGATCTGCCCAGTAACAACAAGGATCTGCCCAGTAACAACAAGGATCTGCCCAGGGATCTGCCCAGTAACAACAAGGATCTGCCCAGTAACAACAAGGATCTGCCCAGTAACAACAAGGATCTGCTCAGTAACAACAAGGATCTGCCCAGTAACAACATGACTTTAACATGGGATGTATGCTACTTAACAACAAACCTTGATTGCACACCCAAAATGTGGGATGGATTGCCTCCCTGTACTGCACCCATTTCCACCCCTCCTCAGTCCACAAGTCCTGGCTCTGGTAGCCACCGTCTTCCACAAACTTCAGAAATTCAGAGTTAGTGATCAAATATTGGCTGGCTTGAAATGGTGGAACCCTAGAAGATCATTGATTGAAGCAAATCAATGTTAGTACGTAATGGCTGTCAATAACCGGTACCGAAAAATACTTTTCAAACCGTAGAAATTTTGTTGATGTCTCTAGTAACTCAATTACTCAACAAAACTACTCAAATTAATCTGACTCACTTGCAGACAACCTCGCCATACTCATTATCCCAACCATAAGAGGGAAAATCTGAAGGTTTCCCAAGCGTGACCTCCGTAGTGGCAGCTGTCACCATCTTGTTGGTTTTTACAGTACAATCTATTCAACAAAAAGCAAAGACTTAAACTAAAAATGATGATCAAGTTGGTTTGTTTATGAGTGGGTAAAATTATGATTGATAAATAGAACATCATTTCAGTGGGTAAAAATATGACTGATAAATAGAACATCATTTCAGTGGGTAAAATTATGACTGATAAATAGAACATCATTTCAGTAGGTAAAAATATGACTGACAAATAGAACATCATTTCAGTAGGTAAAATTATGACTGATAAATAGAACATCATTTCAGTGGGTAAAATTATGACTGATAAATAGAACATCATTTCAGTAGGTAAAATTATGACTGATAAATAGAACATTTCAGTGGGTAAAATTATGACTGATAAATACAACATCATTTCAGTAGGTAAAATTATGACTGATAAATAGAACATCACTTTACCAGCTTTTGTGGGACCATACTTCCAACCATCTGGACGTGTAACCAGTTCAATGGGCAGTTGTCGGATGAGCACTGTCGAAGTTTCCAAGTGGATGCGTTCATGCTCCATACCCATCATAAGAGCCCACTGCCATAAAAAAATGTTTTAGTGTACAAAAGACCTGGATGGTACAGACTGGGAAAATGATTTTTAAGAGAGCAAACTTTGATATGCCAAAATTTAAAAAAATCTAAGTTAATATTTACCCAGGGACTGTCCATTGTGATGGGAAGTTCCAAGGGCGTGTCTTCAATAACTTTAAGAATGAGATTTCGCACAATTCTGCGATACTCCACAACATCAGAGATGGCCGGCCACTGGTAGCTGCCTCCCATGCGATAATTTTCCTATAAATGATTTATGGATTGGAAATAACAAATATTATTATTAATTCCCAAGTATTAAATTAAAGAATCAAACTCAATTTAAACCATATTTTTTTAACTCTTTCCCTGCCAGGGGGTTTCGGGGGTTTCTTACGCGTTCGTGCCAGACCATTTTTTTAGTTTGGTAATTTTTTAAGGGTGACCTTAACTATCGTAAATGTTTAATAAATGTCTAAAGCAACATTGGTGTATCTTATATCAAAAGAAAGGAAATTGAATAGAGAATTCAATTATGTAGAAGCAAATAAAATATTACCAAACCAAAAATTATTTTCACTATAAGATTTTGTGATCAATTTTTGTGTCTTAAATTTTCTTTGTAAAAAATCTGAACTTACCAAACTAAAAGAAAGTCTGCATAGCTGTAATCATTTTCTCCTTTAATTATCACAATATAAATTCCATTTATGAAATAAATGCTTTTTAAATTTTGAAAATATCCCATGTAGTTTTAAAGTTATGACATTTTTTATATTGATGATGACCATGGAAGAAAACATTTTTCAATTATTTCCTTATATAGAAACCGAACTGTCACCACTGCTCTTTTTCCATATAATGCCGTATCATTCGGATGAAAATCTTAACTTAATCCTAAACTAATGTTTTATTATTGTTTTAAAATGTTTCTGCATCAATAATTCACATTTAAATTTAATAAGATAGCAATAAATACTAAAATAAATCACTATGTTCGTTGAGTAGGTGTGGCCATATCTTTGTTTACAAAATAAATCAAAACAAGCTGCTAATTTTAACACTACTGAATGTTAACACATGCTATTTCTAAACAGAAAGGAAGTAGAAAAGAGTTACCTCTCATTTTAAAACTTAAAAAGTCTAATGGGACACTCTAAGCAACGAAATAAATTCAAAAACTCAAATCGCAGATATATCTGCGATTGGCACAGACGTGACCAGGCGAGATCGCAGATATATCGGCGATTGGCAGGGAAAGAGTTAAAGCGCATTTTATTGTTTTTATGTATCAATTTAGATATCATTTATTTGATGAGCTGCTTTTTTGACTTACTGTGTCATCCCAGCTCATTTCATCAACACCAGTTTCAAACATTGTCTCAAAGTCCAAATTGACCCGTTCCTTTCAAGGTGAAAAAAGTTGAGATTACACATATAGAACCTGAATTTAATAATTCATTCACCTCAATAATTAGAAAATTGCTAGCTAAAGACATTACATAATAATTCAATACATTAAAAAAGCATGTTTCAAACTATACATTAGATCCTTCCAAAGATATTTCAATATATTTTTAAGATCAGGATATATTTTTAAAAATCTTAACCATTTATTTATTTTAACACTAGCTAATATACCCGGCATTCCCATTATCGATCCCATTTTGAATCACACCCAATACAAACCCACTTGGTCATTTATTTATTTTCATATGATAGCCATATATTATTATAATTGCCCTAATAGGCTCCTCTTTTTAAAGACTATATGTGGCAGGCTATTCACATGGTGAGGAATTATGGAGTAGATTTGAGCATATAGATAAATTCATCACCCAATCAGATACAAATGCAATTACTTCGCAATAGGAATACAACAGGTAGCTTCATCGCAGATGGATGGCATAAATTTGATTCACAAAAATTCATTCTCTATATTCTTATCAGAAAAAAAATTGTTTTCTCAGTGAATGTCCTGAGAGAAGATAACACAAGAGAAGGTCAGGATTAAAGTAAAATGCCAATGGTTCAAGTGATTCTAGGGATAGTTTAATAATTTCCTTCCTTTAAAAGACAGTACTTGTTAAAGGAATCACCTTAATGAGGCCTGCCAACATCAACTTGTTGACATAGACAGCAGCAGTGTGAGCGTAGTAGAACACCAGGGGCAACCTGAGTCGATCAGGGCATTTGTACATCACAGACTCATCTTTCATTTGTAAATAGGAAAACAAAAAAATTAAAACATATGACAATTTAAGTTATTATAAGGAACAAATATGGAATATTATTTTTTTTTTAAATTGCTTTTTCCCTCCAATGTTCTACAGATTTAAAATCACTGATATAATATTAAGAGATTCTAAAAATTTAACATAATAACTAGTACTGCTAAGTGTTAAAATTTATAATGAACAAGTCACTCACCCTTTAGACCCAGGAAGATACTTTCATTTAAGTCATAACTATTATTGAAGTAGGCAATAATCTCCCTGAGAATGAACATTTTATCACAATTTTAAATTAATTCCTCTATGTGTGAGACCTACCTCACTTCCACCACCCCCCCAGGCCTATTTGAAGATTAAGGGGGACATAGGGCAACAGTCTATGATGAAAAATAGAAAACCTAGAACATCTTGTAATTCAAACCAATTTAGGTGCCATGTTGATTGTTGGGGGAAGTGTATAAGTTGGAAATGTTCCCCTTATTCCTGAACAACCCCCCCCTTCCCAGAACCTAAAAAAACTACACAATACAAAATAAATTAGGCTGATGAGTTAGTACAAAAAAATTAGGAAAATAAGTGACAGAGTTGAGTATGGACATTAAGATATGAGAAATTATTTCTTTATGTGTCTCTGATAAATATAATTAGGAAATGCAAACATTTTATTTTGGCCTTAACTATTAAAAAAAAAGTAAATGTAACTTGATAACAAAATTATAAGAAACATAGTATGTTTCACATATTATTCAATGGCTAACAAGCACTTACTCTTTGGTGCATGAAGAGAGGTTGATGGGGGTCAAGGATGAAAAAACCTTGTTTCCAGTGAGAACATCCATGATCACTTTGGCTTAGGGATAACCAAAAAGTCTGATCTCTAAGCAGTTCAGGGAGCAGTTGTGCAACTGGTGCAGGTGAAAAATGTCAAACAAATAATTTAAAATTCTTGCAACAAAGATATTTTTTTTCAAGTAAATTTGTTTTAGTAGCTTTGTTTGAGACAACAAATCTTAACATTAAAAATGTTTGGTTTTTTTTAAAGTAGAAATTTAACCCTGTATGAATGGCAGGAAACTCAATTATTGACATATATACTTAAAGAATGTAATGTTAATTAGCTTTTAGCAGCAAACAAATACAATTGAAGATTGGCTATATTTTACGGTCTAGTAGTCTACGGCAGTGTACTAGCAGTCTAAGTTATCATTCAAATTAGCTTAGCAGTTCCCAACCCAAAAGTGGAGGTCAGATGGTTAGACCACCAGAAGAAACTTTAAATTTCCCTATATAACATAGAATGATACCCTTATGTCCCTTATTTCCTGTCACTTGGTGATTAATCCATTGAACAAACAAAAATTATACACATTTGTTTTCTGCTTGGACTATGATGATGGCTTTCTCCTATGGCCCTGATGTTCTAGAAATATTTCTTTACTTAAGCATGTATATAGTTTTATCTTAGTAATTTGTTGTTTTGTAGGATTTCTAAACTGATCATTTAAATCCTAGATAAAGTTTTGCAGAGTTTTAATACAATATTAAATTAATTTGTATTCCTCTAGTTCCTACTGGCTTACTTTGACTAATTTAAACATAAGGTTAGGGTCTATTGGATTAAACTATGATCTGTCAAAATGCTTAGACAATAATGATCAAATAGATACAATATTACTAGACTTTTCAAAAGCATTTGACAAAGTTCGCCACCTTAGTTTACTAAAAAAAAAACTTAACTTATTTGGAATTTCAGGACCCTTAGATCACTGGATCCAAGACTTCCTTTTAGGTAGGGAGCAAACTGTAATAATTAATTAATCTAAATCTGCACCAATAAAGGTTAACTCAGGAGTTCTATAAGGAACTTTGCTAGGTCCCTTTCTCTGTCTGATTTATATAAATGATTTACCCAAGAACATCTCAACAGAAACAAAAGTTAGGTTATTTTTTGATGATTGTATAATCTATGGAACAATTAAATCAGAACAAGATAGCAAAATATTAAAAAAAGACTTGGAGGAATTGATAAAATGGGAAACTAACTGGAGTATGTCATTCCACCCAGAAAATTGTCAACTGTAACAAAGAAAAGGAAACAAATAAATTCAAACTATTTCATTCACAGAAAAGAATTAACACAAACTAAAGTTGCAAAATACTTAGGAGTAATAATAAATAAGAACTATCATGAAATCCCATGTCAATGAAGTTATTAAAAAATCAAACAAAAAACTAGGCTTTATAAAAAGGAACTTTTACAAATGTAATAGAGATATAAAACTAAAATGTTACCACTCACTGGTGAGACCTATACTAGAAAATGCATCTTCTGTATGGGACCCTTCCACCAAAGAAAACATTGATAAACTATAACAAATTTATAAAAAATCTGCCAGATTCAATACTGGAGAATATTCAAAACTGACAAAAATAATACCATTAGTTAAATCATTAAATCTTGAAACACTAGAGGATAGAAGAACCAAGAGTAAATTAGTAATATATAAAGCAATTAATTCTAATTTAGAAATATAACACAAAGTTAACTTAACACAACCCTCAGATAGACATAAGGATAGAAACACCTTTCTTATTCCGTCAGCAAAAACAAACAGACAAATTCTAGTTCTCCCCCTCTGGATTTTGGGCATGGAATGGGTTGTCTGAAGAAACCAGAAAAACCATCACTTTATTAACATTTAAAACTCTAATAAGAATGCAGGACAAGACACAAACGATAGATAAGCATAAGATGCAATAATCTTCTGAAGAGAAGGAGCGTGTGTAACATATAAGATAAGATTCATAGTTAATGGTGCATTGGGGTCAACTATGTTGAATTTGGAGAGTATTGAAGCTTTCAAGAGTCATAATTTATGTTAAAAAATTCAATGTTGTTTATTACTTTAGTCTTTCCTTCTTTAAATTCCCCCCCCCACCCCAAGTCAATGTTCATTTGTCAAATGAATTGACCATTCTAGTTCTTAAGTGTCCATCATGTGATTAATTAAAAGATGAAAACTCAAACTTTGAACAAATTAGATTTTTTTTTAATGAGTATATTAGTATATTATATCAATTAATGAATATATATAGGCTGAGGCCGTATAACCTATAAGGTATAAACTGCCTAAAAGTGACTAATTATTAGTAATAACAAATTATTCTTTTATTAATAATAAAATTATTAATATTTCTTAAACTTAAACCTAGACCTAAGACTAAGATTAAGATAGGCGCCTAAGAAAGTTAGCAAAGACATTTGTAGTCTTAAACTTAAAGCTGGCTAAACCTACGACCGTGGCCTACGGCGTAGGCTCTTAAATTTTAATTTAATTTAATCGTAATAATAGTATAGTATAGTATATTTTTATAATAGTATCATAGGCATAGGGCATGATAGTGATAGGGCCAACAAACTACAAATCCATCCATCATTCATCCACGTCCAACAAACAGGACAAAAAATTACTATTACTATTAGTATACAGTATACTATAATCAAACTTTAGAAAAGTGCAACTGATTTCAATCAACTCTAAACATAACATGAAAAAACTTACAGAAATTAAGTGTGGCCTGTAAAAATTAAACTAAGCAAAGATAACTTCAAGTTCCTATATGCACTCCTCAACACCTTTAAACACATTCAACTACCGGTGCTGGCTCAGCTGTTTATATAAACAAAAATCAATGTCACGTGACCTGATTCCAATTTTGGAGGCCATTTTCCTCTTTCTCCCCTCCCGCACTGTGGTTAACCTCTGCGACCATTGGTCACACCTCTGTCCTGCCCCTTTCTTTTACTTTATAATAGGTCAAGGCCACTGGCTGAGATTGAGGCTATATCGGCGCATCTCAAACATTTCTGCTGCTATTTTTCAAGATTAATGAATGCAGTTGTATCAAAATGTTTTATAAACAAATATATTACATATTATATGATAAAATAAAAGGTACAATATTATATAATCCTTTAATCTACTGTATGTTTTAAAATTTCGCAGCGTAATTTGATTTTGAAATTTCATTTTTGATTGAACGAAGCCAATACTTTTTGAGAACATCCCTCTGCTCAACAGACCGCAAAACTATAAATTATATAAACTGTCTTATATAAGTGATTTTAATAATATGCGAAGGCGGATTTTTTTTAAAAAAAAAAAAGGGGGGGGGGGGATATTACCCTTTCATCTAAAATACTAACACAATAAAATGAGCTCTGAGCTCAAAGGGGATTAATACTTTTAAAGCTTCTACTAAAACTCTTTAACTTTTTAAAATTGATATATTATATGAATGCTTGCCGTTACATTAATACAACACATTTACTTCAATAAATTACAATAATTACGAAAAGTACAAATAGTGAGCTCTGATGGGACCGAGGCATGATCATGAATGATTCACCAAAGAAATTACGTAATCTAAGGCCTGGCCTGCTATAAAATATCATATTGTTGATAATCAGCTGTCATTGTTAAAAGAGTGACGCTGGGAATATGGTGACGTATCTAACATACCACCCATTCACTGACAAAACATAGGAATACGTATCTAAGACTTTTATTAAATTCTATTTTAATTTTAATTTTCATATGCCACAGCTAGCATTTACAATGAATTAAAGTAAAAAAGAACGAACATGAGAAAAGCTTAGGGGCCGTCACGCTCTAGAGTGGGATGGGGGGTGTAAAAAAGTGTGACAATTTGTGATACGGGGTTCACCGACAAAACGGCCCCTGACAAAACGGCCCCGGACAAAACGGCCCCAGATAAAACGGCCCCAGATAGAACGGCCCCGGTCAAATCGGCCCCTGACAAAACGGCCCCGGACAAAATGGCCCCTCGGGGCCGTTTTGACGGGTCACCGTGATACGGCCATGTGTGACGTCACGGTTTTTTATATTAAATTTTAATTATTTTGTTAATATATACAAATATTATATTTGATCGAAAGTTTGACATACTTTAGGGGGGGGGGGTCCAAGATTTTGTGACAGAGGGAGAGGGTAAAATGGTCAAAAATAGTGTGACGTGCTTTATGGACGGTCCCTAACCCTGTCTGAAAAAGTATTAAAACAGGATTAGAAGTATGCAATTTAATTGCCTTAGATAAGATAGTAGTTTCTTAGAAATAATTTTCTTTTCTCGAAAATATGAACACTTTTTTTCATTGGTTAGATGAAACGAGTTATCCTTAGTTCCGCCTATGGTGGGTGCGTCCGAAAAAAAGGACTTTGCTGTATAGCCTAATACATATTAGGGTGCTCCCGTGCTCCCTGAGAGTGTTGTTGACTGTTGATGGTTTTATGTTTTCTATAAAAAAAGATTTTCCATTTTAAAAAAAAGTGAATGAGAACGTATTGTTGTTATTGCAGCGTCATGGTTCATAATAATTTGCATAGGTCGTAGGTTAAAAGCCAGAAACACAAATGTTCAGTGACGTAGCAGCAGCCAATGAGAAGCAGGAACATTCAGGTCACTGTGACAATAACTACAAGTATCTGAGTACTGGGTATAAATTTTAAAACTAATAACATAGGCGTAAACAATGAGTGATCATGTGTTATGGTGCGGTCTAGGTCACAGGTTCCCAACCCTTTTGTGGTTGGTGACCCCTTTTTATTAAGGCCAAGTGACCCGTGACCCCAATACAAATTGAAAAAAAGTTATTAAAAAAAAAACCCTCGCGGGGTCGTGACCCAAGGCCATAGGTTGGGGAGCCGTGGTCTTAAGTTCTCCGGGATACACACCAAACGAATTTTTAACGTTTTCTTTTAAAAAATGTATAAAAAGGCATGTGAAAAGCCTCGTCTCGGATCATTTTTAATTAAATCCCTTTTATCAACTTCACAGTCTTCTCTCTCTCTCTCTCTCTCTCTCTCTCTCTCTCTCTCTCTCTCTCTCTCTCTGTGTATGTCTCTCTCTCTCTCTCTGTCTCTCTCTCTCTCTTTTGGTTGCGCCCACCGGGCCCACCCGCGGAAAAACGAAAGAACAAAATAACCCTTTTCCCGTGATCCTATCGAACTGAAATTTTACACATAGACTTGTGTCACCTAAAAATGCACTGTATCAAAATGTTAGATCGGTTGAATGTACCGTAATTAAATTAATATATTTTTAGTTTATCTCCATGTATCTCTACGTAGCATTTGTAGCCGTCTGCTATAGTTGACCTCCACGGGTCACTGGAGTTTCAATCCAGCCCTCGAAGTCACAGGGGTGCGTTTTATATTGAAAATGATCAATACTTAAGTTATGTCTAATATGTAAGGGATTTATAGTCAAAAACTTGGTTTTTGTTAAAGAAAACATCCACACAGAAAAAAAGAAGAAAGGCATCCAATGGACCTTGTGAGATCAACTTTACGAGCTTGACTTTGCTGAGGAACTCACATGCCCAACAAGAGATGCAGGAGGAGAAAAAAAACATAGTTGCAGCCACTTGGACTAGCATGGGTCTTGATATACACAAAGGGAAGAGTTAAGTCCTCAAGATAAATGCCACCACTACAACACCAATCATGCTTGAAGGAGAAACACGCGAGGAGTAGGACATTTTTCTTTACCTTGACAGCGTGGTTGATAAACAAGTTGGAAGGGATGCTGATGTCAGATTAAGCATTGGGAAGGCAAGGAGCAGCCTTCCAGCAATTCAAGAATGTTTGGGTCTCCAGAAACCTAAGCAGCAATAATTTAAAAATAAGGATCTTCATCGCCATGGTGAAGCTTGTGCTACTATATGGAGCCGAGACGTGGAGAACGACGGGTGTACAAAATTGTTGAAAAAAGGATTACCAGAATTAACTGGCCGGACAAAATCAGCAACCAGGAACTGCGGCAGCGGACAAAAATGAGAAGCCAACTGAGGAAGAAATTCTCTGGAAGGGGTGCAGATGGATCGGTCATACACTAAGAAAAAATGCCTCCAATACAAGGCAAGCCCTGAAACGGAAACCTCGGGGAAAGTGAACAAGAGGCCGTCCAAGAAATTTTCGGCTTCGAGAATTGGAGGCAGACATCCAGAGAACTGGCCATGGCTGGAAGATCCCGGATAGACTGGCCCAGGATAGAGATGCCTTGAGAGCTCCCGTAGGTGGCCTAGGTATTTGGAGGATCGCAGACGCCGACGAGGATCGGCGGATGTCCCTCATGGACTAGAAGACTCAACAACATGTATAGCTAGCAGTGCTTCTCAAGCGTTTCAGTGTGAAGGTCAAGTTTGTGGTGTAATTTATTTTTTTGTCGATACCTTGCCTTTCAATAGGATGAAGGAAGTCAGGGAGAGGGTCATTTTAAGAATAACAGGATTTTTCTTTTGAATTTTCCCATACTCATACGACTGAAAGAAAATTAGAAGGTCTTGTCATGCTGTGACGTAAACTATTTATAGAAAAATCAGGGGTATTCAATTGGACTAACTTAATTAATTAACCAAATAGGCTATCCAGGAATTCTTTGAGAATGTAAGCCAATGTCAACTCATTTAAATATGTGTCACTTAAAGTTCACTTGGAGATTAGAGTACTTTACAAACATAAATACTTGTTTAAAAATGTATTGTATTAAAAAAATTTGCATACATGATTTTACCGTTATAATTATTTTGAAATTAATTTACGAAAACCGTGACATCAATCCCCGATATCCTTGCTATAACAACAATCTCAGCTATCACATCTATACATACAATCTCAGCTATCTCAGCTATACCAACAATCTCAGCTATCCCAGCTATACCAACAATCTCAGCTATCTCAGCTATACCAACAATCTCAGCCATCCCAGCTATACCAACAATCTCAGCTATCCCAGCTATGCCAACAATCTCAGCCATCCCAGTTATACCAACAATCTCAGCCATCCCAGCTATACCAACAATCTCAGTATCCCAGCTATACCAAAAATCTCAGCCATCCCAGCAATACCAACAATCTCAGCCAACCCAGCTATACCAACAATCTCAGCTATCCCAGCTATACCAAAAATCTCAGCCATCCCAGCAATACCAACAATCTCAGCCAACCCAGACATATCAAAAATTTCAGCCATCCCAGCAATTTCAACGATCTCAGCCATCTCAACTATTTCAACAATCTCAGCCATCCCAGCAATACCAACAATCTCAGCCATCTCAACTATTTCAACGATCTCAGCCATCTCAACTATTTCAACAATCTCAGCCATCCCAGCAATACCAACAATCTCAGCCAACCCAGGCATATCAACAATTTCAGCCATCCCAGCAATACCAACAATCTCAGCCTTCCCAGTTCCCAGCAATATCAACAATTTCAGCCAACCCAGTTATACCAACAATCTCAGCTATATCAACAATCTCAGCCATTCTAGCTATACCAACAATCTCAGCCATCCCAGTTATACCAACAATCTCAGCTATATCAACAATCTCAGCCATCCTAGATATACCAACAATCTCAGCCATCCCAGCAATATCAACAATCTCAGCCATCCCAGCAGTACCAACAATCTCAGCCTTCCCAGCCATATCAACAATATCAGCCATCCAAGCTATACCAACAATCTCAGCCAACCCAGCAATACCAACAACCTCAGCCATCCCAGCTATACCAAAAATTTCAGCCATCCCAGCTATATCAACAATCTCAGCCATCCTAGCTATACCAACAATCTCAGCCATCCCAGTTATACCAACAATCTCAGCTATATCAACAATCTCAGCCATCCTAGCTATACCAACAATCTCAGCCATCCTAGCTATACCAACAATCTCAGCCATCCTAGCTATACCAACAATCTCAGCCATCCTAGTATTACCAACAATCTCAGCCATCCCAGCAATACCAACAAACTCAGCCACCCCAGCAATACTAACAATCTCAGCCATCCCAGCAATACTAACAATCGAGGCCATCCCAGCAATACCAACAATCGAGGCCATCCCAGCAATACCAACAATCTCAGCCAAGCCAGTTATACCAACAATCTCAGTCAACCCAGTTATACCAACAATCTCAGCCAACCCAGTTATACCAACAATCTCAGCCAACCTAGCCATATCAACAATATCAGCCATCCAAGCTATACCAACAATCTCAGTCATCCCAGCTATATCAACAATCTCAGCCATCCTATCTATACCTAAAATCTCAGCCATCCTAGCTATACCAACAATCTCAGCCATCCCAGTATTTCCAACAATCTCAGCCATCCCAGCTATACCAACAATCTCAGCCATCCCAGTTATACCAACAATCTCAGCCATCCCAGCTATACCAACAATCTCAGCCATACTAGCTATACCAACAATCTCAGCCATCCCAGCTTTACCAACAATCTCAGCCATCCCAGCAATACCAACAATCTCAGCCAACCCAGCCATATCAACAATTTCAGCCATCCCAGCAATTTCAACGATCTCAGCCATCTCAACTATTTCAACAATCTCAGCCATCCCTGCAATACCAACAATCTCAGCCATCCCAGCTATTTCAACGATCTCAGCCATCTCAACTATTTCAACAATCTCAGCCATCCCAGCAATACCAACAATCTCAGCCAACCCAGCCATATCAACATTTTCAGCCATCCCAGCTATTTCAACGATCTCAGCCATCTCAACTATTTCAACAATCTCAGCCATCCCAGCAATACCAACAATCTCAGCCAACCCAGGCATATCAACAATTTCAGCCATCCCAGCAATACAAACAATCTCAGCCTTTCCAGTTCCCAGCAATATCAACAATTTCAGCCAACCCAGCAGTACCAACAATCTCAGCCTTCCCAGCCATATCAACAATCTCAGCCCTCCTAGCTATACCAACAATCTCAGCCAACCCAGCTATACCAACAATCTCAGCCATCCTAGCTATACCAACAATCTTAGCCATCCCAGTTATACCAACAATCTCAGCTATATCAACAATCTCAGCCATTCTAGCTATACCAACAATCTCAGCCATCCCAGTTATACCAACAATCTCAGCTATATCAACAATCTCAGCCATCCTAGATATACCAACAATCTCAGCCATCCCAGCAATATCAACAATCTCAGCCATCCCAGCAGTACCAACAATCTCAGCCTTCCCAGCCATATCAACAATATCAGCCATCCAAGCTATACCAACAATCTCAGCCAACCCAGCAATACCAACAACCTCAGCTATCCCAGCTATACCAAAAATTTCAGCAATCCCAGCTATATCAACAATCTCAGCCATCCTAGCTATACCAACAATCTCAGCCATCCCAGTTATACCAACAATCTCAGCTATATCAGCTATACCAACAATCTCAGCCATCCCAGCAATACCAACAAACTCAGCCACCCCAGCAATACTAACAATCTCAGCCATCCCAGCAATACTAACAATCGAGGCCATCCCAGCAATACCAACAATCGAGGCCATCCCAGCAATACCAACAATCTCAGCCAAGCCAGTTATACCAACAATCTCAGTCAACCCAGTTATACCAACAATCTCAGCCAACCCAGTTATACCAACAATCTCAGCCAACCTAGCCATATCAACAATATCAGCCATCCAAGCTATACCAACAATCTCAGTCATCCCAGCTATATCAACAATCTCAGCCATCCTATCTATACCTAAAATCTCAGCCATCTCAGCTATACCAACAATCTCAGCCATCCCAGCTATACCAACAATCTCAGCCATCCCAGCTATACCAACAATCTCAGCCATCCCAGCTATACCAAAAATCTCAGCCATACTAGCTATACCAACAATCTCAGCCATCCCAGCTTTACCAACAATCTCAGCCAACCCAGTTAAACCAACAATCTCAGCCAACCTAGCCATATCAACTATCTCAGCCATCCCAGCTATATCAACAATCTCAGCCATCCCAGCTATACCAACAATCTCAGCCATACTAGTTATACCAACAATCTAAGCCATCCCAGCTTTACCAACAATCTCAGCCAACCTAGTTATACCAACAATCTCAGCCATCCAAGCTATACCAACAACTATCAATCTCAGCCAACCCAGTTATTTCAACAATCCTAGCCATCCCAGCTATTTCAACAATCTAGGCCATCCCGGTTATTTCAACAATCCCGGCCATCCCAGTTATTTCAACAATCCCGGCCATCCCAGTTATTTCAAGAATCCCGGTCATCCCAGTTATTTCAACAATCCTAGCCATCCCAGCTATTTCAACAATCTAGGCCATCCCGGTTATTTCAACCATCCCGGCCATCCCAGTTATTTCAACAATCCCGGTCATCCCAGCTATTTCAACAATCTTAGCCATCCTAACGATACCAAAAATCTATTAATAATCCCCCAAATTGCAGTAATCTAATACAAATAGCATTCGTGCGATTGTTCTGATTGTTTCTTAATAAATAGGTTAATATAACTAGGTGCAAAGGCTACCAGGTGCTTTTAGTGTACTTATAATAATGCCCTTGACCCTTGTTTAAAAAACCAAAGGCAAGTAGTATCTTTCAAAATTGTTTGTTGGCTCATTAGAAAAAAAGGGGAAAATTGTTCTCAAGTTATTGGCAGGGGTAACAGTTTTAACTATTTTTATCTGTTATCTTCATACATTGGTGTAATTTGGTAAAAGCATAGCCAACGCCCGAGTGGCTCATAGCCTTATAGCTACGCCCCTGAATTAAATAAGCCGACAAGTTACGAGAAAACCCGTGTCAAAAAGTGTACTTTAGTAGTATTATGACTACCTGGGATGGCTGTCAAAATAGGTCAGCATATGTGGACCAAAAACACGAGTCTCAACACGTGACTTGTGTACACGAGACTTGGGCTTCTCTCACATTCAAATAAAGGTAATTCTCATAAGTACAGACAACAAGATCTTTTCAATTTTCAATTGGACGGCCAAACGTTCAATATAATGCTCAAAGACGCATTAATATTATTATTTATGATGGTTTCTTTCTCCTCGTCTCTCCACCGTGTTCTCTATCTTCCTCTCTTTGGTCCCAAATTCTAAAATTTTCTTCTTCCCATTCTACTCATCCCACTATCTATCCACTCCTTCTTCCCCTCTCCAGTCATCACTGTTCCATGTAAGTTTCCTTGGTTTACGTGAAAATAATAAACTCGTCAGTAAAGTTGTGCAACATCTAACTTAGTGTGCACAATTTTAAACCCTTAAAACACAGTTTTTGACTATAAATCTTCTATACTAATAAAAGGGAAAGCCCTCATTCACTCATTGACTGACTGACTGACTGACTGATTCATCACTAATTCTCCAACTTCTCGTGTAGGTAGAATCATGAAACTTTGGGAAGTTGTTGGGTACCCTCTGACTACGAAAATTGGCGAAAAAGAATTTTGAAAATCTCACTTATGTGGGGCCGGGGGCCCAAAAACTTTTTTTGCCTACATCACTAATTCTACAACTTCCCGAATAGGTAGAAGCATGAAACTTTGTGAAGTTGTTGGAGACAATCTTACAACAAAAATGGCTAAAAAGAATTTGGAAATTCAAACTTATGGGGGCCGGGGCCCCAAAACTGTTTTTCTCCTTACATAAGCTATATGCTAATTTAAAATCAACAATTCATCTGTTTCCCGTGTAGGTAGAAGCATGAAACTTAAGAAATGTTTTGAGTACATGCTTCCAACAATAATAGGCAAAAGAGAATATCACATTTCCCACTCATGGGGTCAAGGGCCCCGAAAACGATTTTTCATAAAATTAGCTATATAAACATTTAAAATCACCAATTCTCCTATTTTCCGTGTAGGTAGACTCATCAAATGTTGGGGACTTAATATATAATCTTTCACGATGCTATCAGGTGAACTAAATTTTAAAAATTCTCTTACAGGGGGGATGGGGGCCCAAATTTAAAAGCTAAAAATAATTTTATTCACCATGTAGGTGGAGAGCATGAAACTTTAGGAAGTTGCTGACTTTAATATCCCGATGATAATTGGCGAAGCACAATGTTAAATGTCCACTCATAGAGGTAAGGGAGCCCCCCGAAAATGGGCCTCATAAAAATTTTTCTCCCCTTATATGAGCTATTTACAAATAGCAAATCAATAATTCTCCTATTTCCCGTATAGTTTGAAGCATGAAACTTTGTAAATTTTTTGAGTACATGCTTCCGATGATAATTGGCAAAAGAGAATGTTAAATTTTCCACTAATGGGGGCCGGGGCCCCCAAAACATTTGTTTCTTTATAAGAGCTAAACAAAAATTGAAAATCACTAATTCTCCTATTTCCCATGTAGGTAGAAGCATGAAAGTTTTGAAATTTTATGAGCACAAGCTCCCCACAATTGGCAAAAAAGAATGTTAGAATTCCCTCTAATTCGGTACCGGGGGCCCAATTATATATTTTTTAATATTAAAAAAACAACTTATCACTAATTCTCCAATTTTCCGTGTAGGTAGGAGCATGAAACTTTGGGTAGTTGCTAAGTACGCTCTCAGTACAAATGTTGGTGTAAAATAATTTTGAAATACACACTCATGGGGGCAGGGAACCCAAAAACTTATTTTTCTCTTATATGAGATTTATAATAATTGAAAATCACTGTATCTCTTATTTTTCGAGTAGGTAGACTCATGAAACATTGGGGAATCGATAATTACACTTTCACGATGGTAGCAGATGAAAACATATTTTAAAATATCTCTTACTGGGGGCCGAGGGGCCAAACGTAGTTTCTTTTCTAATATAAACTATATATAAAATACTCATAACTAATTCCCCCATTCTCCATTTAGGTAGAAGCATAAAACTTTGGGAAGTTGTTAAGTACAATCTCCAGATGAAAGTTGGCGAAAGAGAATGATAAATTTCCACTCACAGGGGGCCGGGGACCCAAAAATAATTTTTTCTTATATTAAAAACCGACTCATCACAAATTACACAATTCATCGTGTAGGTTAATTAAAAACTTTAGCAAGTTGTTGGGTACCCTCAAAACGACGAAAATTGGCGTAAAATAATTTTTAAATACACGGTCATGAGGGCCTGGGCCCAAAAAATCGTGTTTTTTCCTTATACGAACTATAAAAATTTGAAAATCAATATTTCTCATATTTTCCAAATAGGCAAAGGCATGAAACTTTGGGTGTTTGTTAACTACACTTCCATGATGGTAAAAAGGTATTTAAAACATTCTTTACTGTGGGCTGGGAGGCAAAAATGTAGATTTTCCCTAATATTAACTATATAAAAATTAAAAATCCCTAATTCTCTCATTCCCTATGTAGAAGCATACAACTTTAGGAAGTTTTTGGGTACCCTTTTGCGACAAAAAATTAGCGTAATATAATTTTAAAATTCACGCTCTTTGGGACCGGGACCTCAAAAACGTGTTTTTTTCAAATATGTGCTATATACAAATTGAAAAGCACTATTTTTCTTATTTCCGAAATGGGTAACGCATAAAACGTTGGGGATTTTTAATATACACTTCCACGATGGCAGCAGGTGAACTAATATTTAAATTATTTATTGGTGGGCGCTGGGGGGCAAAAATATAGTTTTTTTATGCATTCACTTACTTATAACTATTACTCAATCTTCCCGCAGCAAAGCGCGGGCAAATTGCTAGTTACTAATAAAAGGCAAAGCTCAAAGCCCTGACTCACTCATTCACTGATTCATCACTATTTCTCTAACTTCCCGTCAAGGTAGATGCATGAAACTTTGGGAAGTTGTTGAGTATCCTCTCGCTACGATAGTTGGGTAAAAAGATAATAATTAAAATTCCAACTCGTAGGGGGCCGGGGCCCCCCAAAAAAGTTGTATTGTCCATATATAGGCTTTATTAAACTTAATCAACACTAATTCTCCATCTTCCCGTGTAGGTAGAAGGATGAAACTTTGGGAAAATGTAGTTTCTTCCTTATATGATCTATTCAAAAACTGACTCATCACTAATTCTCCAATTTCCGGTGTAGGAAATATATTCATCATGATCCATATCCATATTGAAATAAACTGTTGTTCTGAACTTACACCGATAGGGCCGACCCTATTTTATTCATCCAACGGCCATTAAATTTTGGGAAGTTTTTGAGGACGCTGCCGCGAAGATTTATGGCATTTAAGATTTTTTAAACATTACTTTATAGGGGCTGGGGGTCCGTAATGCCATATTTAAACATGTGCTATATAAAAGGTATTTTTAACAGTGCCTAATAATGGGTATATGGATGAATTATTGAACTAATTCGATTAAAAATTTTTTTTATAGGGCTAATGAACTCTATGGCGGATTAAGGGGGGGGGCTGAACGGGCTAAAGCCACGGGCCCCCGACGGTTTAGGGGCCCCCAAACTTTTTATATTTTATAATAAAAGTGTACAAAAGTTTGCACGAACCCTTGAAAATATAATAAATTAATAAATACTATCTATACAACTTATCGCGTTCAGACATGATAGTATTGACAGTACCTAATAATCGAAAAACTTTAATTGATTCGCTTCGCATGATATAAAATATAGTTTATATTTTTAAAATTTCCCATTTTAGTGAAGTTCCGCTGGCCGAGTGGGCATAGTAAATGCCTCGGGTGCTACCGGTGTCGGGTTCCATTCCCAGCACGGGTAAATACTTTTTTCTTTTCACACTCAATTATAACTACCGCGAACACATCAAACAGTTATTTCTTCGTGTTCGTTTTTTTTTTTCATTATTAAAATTTAGTTACAGTCTTATATTAGCTGTTAACAATCATTTTATTTTAAGAATGCTGACTGGATAGGGCCCCGTTGGATTGCAGCCCGGGGCCCCGTGCAGTCTTAATCCGCCTGTTCCTTTTGGGCCGGGGGCCCTCTATAATTTTGTCGTAAAACTTTAAAGCTTTATTTCCCATTGTATTTTAAACAATTTAAATAAATATAGACATGTATGTCTATAATGACCTACATTGAAATCTTCAAGCCTTATGAGATATGTACACCCTGCACCCATTTTGAACGGAGGCCCTCAATGTCAATTTATTCTCCATTTGATTTTACACGACCTTGACAAACAAGTATATCCACCATGATCCAAACTGAAATCAATTGGTGTTTTGAATTGGTGCTACGCGGGTTCTCAATACTAACTGAAATCCTAATTTTCCGCTGAAACGCGGGTATTTTGCAAGTCCTTTATATATATGAGACATAACTAAAAGTATGTTCACTAAAATACGCATCGTGACAGACTAGCATAAACATTTACATGCTACGTAGAGATAATCTAAAAATTAATTAATTAAATTACAGTAAATTCGATCGATGTGAAATTTTGATGTGTCATTTTTATCGTCGCCATGAGCCTGCTTGCAAAAGTTCAGCTCGATAGGATACCGTGGAATGGGTTAAAATCGATCCAAAGTTTTGCGGCAGACAGACAAGCAGACACTTCGAGTTAATACAAAGGTTGTAAAAATCGATCCAAAGTTTTTGGGACAGACGAGTTAATATAAAGGATTTAAAAACATATATATATATATATATTAAATTTATCAAAAATTTGCTGGGCGGTAAGTCTTAATTACTGCTCAGCTTCAATGAACATTGGCTTTATTCTATCTGACCTTCTCGTTTTCTAATTACTGTTAGCACCGAGTAACATTTAGACTTTAGACTATAGATTTCCAAGTTTACATCCAGTAACTATGTGACTAAAGTACCCATATGTTAAAATCCAGTAACCATGATACTATAGACCAGTAGTTCCAAAGTGGTCCATACGGACCCCCAGGGGTCCGCGGAACCATTCAGGGGGTCCGTGGAATATTAAAATTGATTTGGGGGTCCCTGAACAACGTCAAGGGGTCCGCACAAGGTTTAATTTAAATAATAAAACTGATCCATTTTTATTATTACGGACATTAAAATAAATAATTATAAATGATTGGAAACCGATCTAAAGGTGAAACACTATTTGCTAATTTTTATTTTTTTTTAAATGAGGTTAAAGAAATATCCTCGATTTTCTGGCATACTTAAAACTAGCTGTACCAAATGTATTTTCGGTACATTTTGTCATTCATCGACATCATTTATTCGCAAAAAAATCTTAGGGAAAGTTTGCATGGATCACTAGATTATGTTATTAGAGCAGTAGATAAAATCAAAAGGAATTGCTTCAATGAGAGATTATTTGAAAAATATTGTTTGGAAATGAAGAAGACTATAATCGTTTACTTATTGACACAGATGTATGTTTGGTTATCAAAAAGTGCATATTTAATTCGATTTTATGCTCTCTTTGATTCAGTGTCCGAATTGCTGGAAAAATCAAAGACAATGATTAGGAACACAATTAACTCAAAAAACGACATACCCTTTATGAATGATTTATTTATCCAACTTTAACTAAACTAATTTGAAACTAAAATCGTTATATCTGAGTTTGTTGCAAAACTTTTTCTGTGCAAACAACACTTAGGCTAGAAACTGTTTAACATTTTTTCTAAATTTCAAAATAAAGATATAGATTTGCTGGCTTACTGTCAACACTTAACGGCTCTTCATGCAGACCTCAGACCTGAACTAAATATTTGAAGACATTATTTACTTGGATATTCCCGACTGACGGTTGAACACTTTTGTGCGTGGACAAACTCAGATCCCAAACACAGATGAATCCGTACTAACACAGGAGCAGTATATAGAAAGAAGGAACTTAAACCAATGTTTGAAACAGGATACCATTAATTCTAGTAACAAAGTCAGATCCCAATTTTATATCCTGCATTATGGGTTATTGTCATTGTACTGTCCAATTGTAGGTCCTGCGTTATAGGATTTTATATGCGCAGCTCACTGGTAGGACGAAAATCACTGTATACCAGGCCTCTATGCTCAGCAACTCCTTTATGACGGCGATTGCTGGACGACCTACGCCAACCAAACAAAGCACTTTAACAGCTGCCACTTATGAAGCTTGCGTAGGATCTTAAACATCAAGTTGGATGATAAAATCACCAATGTGGAGGTACTCAGAAGGAGCCATAAGCTGAGTATGCATTCAGTCCTGGCTGACAGGCGCCTGTGGTAAATGGGTCATGTCCGCAGGATGAGCTCGGAGCGTACTCCAAGAGTCCTGTTTTACGATGAGATAGCAATGGTATGAAGAAAAGTGGTCGCCACTGCCTGCCTTTCAAGGACGTCTGCAAGAAAGACATGTCACTGGCGCAAATAGACCATACGACGTGGGAGAAATTCAATGGAAAAGACGTAAACAAGGTATGGGAGACCATGGCCGAGGAGCGCACACTCTGGATGCAAATGTGCGTGAAGACATTCAAGTTGCGGAAGCAGCCCTCACAGCTAGGAGTGAAGAGAGAAAGGCCAAGAGAAAAGGGGCAGAAGAGCAGGAGGAAACGTCATCGTCCCTTGAGGACGGACGGATGCCATATATATATTATATATATATATATATGGGTTATTGCACAGAATTAATTTTTTAACTGCTTTCATGTATTCCTATTCGGCAGAACAAAGATTCAGTGGCGTTGTGAATCTCATCATTTAAAAAAAAAACAAAAAAAAAACAACGTTTTATTTTAAAAAACGACTTGAAATGGGTGTTTGTGGGGATCTCCAGTTCCTACTCATAAACATTGAGTCGGTCATAAAAACACTCATAAAATCTCATCACGTTAATTAATCCTAGTTATTGAATTGTTGTCAATTTTATTTTAAACAAAAGACAATGTCCATACATACCTAACTTCTTCATCAAAATGTTGCTTTTTTAGTGGTACATTTTTAAATATGCTTTTATGTAGTTTTTTCACTCGGGGGTCCCTGGAGAAGTTTTGACTATAAAAGGGGTCCGTGGGTCAAAAAAGTTTGGGAACCACTGCTATAGACCCCAAAACCTAAGCTAACTCCCAAATACTGTCAACCTAACTCTGTGTAACCAGTATTCATTCGCCGTCCCCACCTCTTCCCAAGCTGTAGCACTGTAAGGGAAGTAAAGCTCGGCGCTCACGTCACCAACTCGCCATTGAAATGTCTTATAAAACCAAAATATGTCAGTGCAACACGTGTTTTAATATGACGTAGATGGGAAAAAAATGGGTTACAATATGTAAAGGGGTAAGAAGGAGTAAAGCTTATTGGGTTTTGAAGGTGTCCTGAAAATTGAATAGGACAAAGGACAAATGTTCTCAAACCATTTTACTACTATTTGTTTTTGCATACTAGGTTTTGGTTTTACAAATGCCAAAAATATCAAACTAACAGGTTAGGGCTTCCCGTTAGTGGCGTAGCTAGGGATTTGGGGGCCCCGGCCTTTTTGGCGTAATATATAATATTAATATTTAATGTAACAAAATATTTTAATGCACTCCTTTGGGGGCCTGGGGGGATTTTCAAATTTGGACCCCTCCTCCCCTAACTACGCCGACGCCACTGATTCCCCGTGATGAATTATCTTAAATTTGTTGTACAATTAAAATGTGAATTCACTTTATTTTGTGTTGGTTAACAAAATAATTAAAATTTCACGTAAAACACCATGACGTCACACATGGCCGGACACCCCCCCCCTTTTCACAAACTGTCACACTTTCTTACACCCCCTCTCCCTCTGGAGCGTGACGTACTTTATGGACGACCCTTTAGTACTAAGTCCTGTTTTACCCTGTGTTGGATAATCTGACCTTTAACCTTCTATTTTTAGCACTGCGTCAAAGGTTCAGTTTTTGCTGTATCATTTTAAACATGATGAAATGTGCGGTTGGAGGAGTTCTCTTGCGTCATTAAATAAAAAAGGTTGTCACGTGCAGAAAATTTTTTAAAAAAGAAATTTGGGCAATTGTGGAAATAAACGACTCTCGAAATGAATGGGCAGTACCACTCCATAGTAGTGGACGGTAGGCGGGGCTCTCAAATCTTTACTAAATAACAAGACAGTTGTATGGAATTACAAATAAAATCGTCTGCCGATTACATAACTATTTGTTTATAGTTCATGCAGTGGCGTCACTAGAGTTGGTGTCACCCGAGACGGTAGCTCATGGTGTCACCCCCAAACGACTTAACCTATAGAACTCCTCCGGTTTTCCAACGTCAAATAACGGGAAAATAAAGAATTTTACACTTTGGTGTCACCCCCCTGATGGTGTCACCCGGGGCGGCCCGCCCCCACCGCACCCCCTGGCGACGCCCCTGAGTTTATGTACTGAGCAAAAGACACGGCATCGCTACATTTCGTTCCTTTCACATGCAGCAAACAAAACTTAAAAAAAAAAAAATTTAAGTTACAATTGTATGATAGGCATATATCTAGCAGTCGATTCAAGAGGATTCAAGCAAACACTTAAATTCTATGACAAAGCAGCGACCCAGATTCCGAGGTCGTATTCCCTCTTTAACAATGTGTTAAAAGTCGTAACTGAAACTTACCTGTAGTTGGTTGGATGAGGAACAAATGGTTTCTATGTCAATAAATTAAAAATTAAATGAATGTTGGAGAGGTTACCTGTGGTCCACGGACCACTGGTGGTCCGCGAGGCAAGGACTAAATTTTGAATTTTTAAAAATAAAAAACACGAAAAGGCATACATTTTGTCGCTGTTTAAAAAAAATATTTTGAGTAATTTTAACCACTCGATAGTGATAGCATAGCGCCGAAAACAATATGTTTTGATTGATTCTATGTTTAAATTTTTTAGCTAAAACGGAAATCACATGGTGTCACACTAGATTCTAGAAGACTATAGTTGTTATATCGATCGACATTCAAAAGTAATCCTTTAAAACCATTGAGTAAATTGGCCTTAAACTTAAATTGATATTATAAATATTAAAGTAATAATTGGTTAAATTGATTGAACACATAGCTAAATTTATAATAATGAGAACAACCAAACATTAGGACAATAATACTCAGACTCAGACCCATGCTCCCCATGCCCATCCTCACAACCTGTGTGTGAATCAAATGTAGTTCCGGGAGAAAAAACGACAATTTGCCAACTACGACGGTATGATGAAGATTATTGACGCTTTAGTTTTATATCCGCCATTGTAAATGATCAACCCATATCAGAGAGTGTAATTGCCCACTTATGGGTTGCTGTTCCGGCTTACTTGAAGAGCTGAATAAATTTAATTCATCTCTACAAGGAAAGCAGACACAATGTTACTCTCAGCGACATAGTGTCTGCTTTTAAGAAAAATAAAATCTTTGAAAAGCAATTTACCGATAAACCAGAAAACGTTGAAAATAAGTAACAACTGTCGATAAATTTGATTTCTTATCATATTCGATTGCCGCAGGAACAATGTAACATGTGATTTGGTGATTTGAACGTTGAGCCGGTTTTAGGCCTCTGCAGCTGATGCCGCCACAAATGGGCCCCGCACTTAAATAGGCCCCGCCAAACTTAATTTTCTCCTATATTATCCTTATTAATTCCCTAGCCAGAGTAGGCCCCGCGCAATACGTATCGCTTGCTGAGCCGCTAAGACCGGTCCTGATTGATGGTATATTTTGGACAAACAAGGGATAAGAAATGGGCGTCATTCAGTAATGTGTTCATTCTATAAGTATAAGGACAGTTGAGTTGGGGGTGGTGTGGTGGACAGGGGAGGTGTTCCAAGGCTGACTCAGATTTAAGCTCAGAAATTCAATTCATCTCTAACTTGTTTTCTTAAACTTATCTTGGAAGTTATACTTGAGTCAATTTTAAAGATAACCTATTTTACTGTTTAGTGGGTCAGTGAAGTCCTGTGTAAGCCATTCAAACCAAGGACAATATGTACGGTCACTGTTCAAAGGTGTAGGCTACCCATAAATTTATTTATAGAAATTACACTAATTACTCGGTTATAGTGCGCTCGCCTCACAAGCTGAGGGGCATGGGATCGAGCCCATGCAAAGCCACAATAAAGCATGTCGATGAATGACTATCGCTATAAAAAAGTTCTCTGCTGACCTGAAGAGGAGATGGACACCGCCAATGTCTACCAAGACCCGAGAAAGTTCTAATGGAAACATTAGAACCCCCTTCAATCACAAGGTTATGGGACACAAAAACAAAAACCAAAAAAAAAAAC
This sequence comes from Radix auricularia, assembly GCA_002072015.1. NCBI lineage: Eukaryota > Metazoa > Mollusca > Gastropoda > Lymnaeidae > Radix > Radix auricularia. Next base: position 161,290 of record MUZC01000214.1, read on the forward strand.
AACCCACAAATTAAAGTTATGTTTCATGAGCCCATAAATATTTATATGAAAGACAAACCTGTAACAATAACTTTTGTCAGTCCCATTATTTATTCAACAAAAAGCAACAAACAATTTATACAACAAATATACAAGAAAATAAATAAATCAAAGAGTAAAGTTCACTGTGTGCAGTTTTTTTCAAATAAACTCATGTAGAAAATTAAAAAAAAACCACATAGACCTATATCTGTATCCAAATGTCAATTTATAAAAATTCTCATGTCAAGAATTTAGAAAGAAGACAGACCTATGGTATCAGTACTTTTTTAAAAAGTGTACTCCATCTAAAACTACTTTAAATCTGTTCATTAAAAGATAATGTTTTTTAAAAGAAAGATGAACAGGTTATAATTCTCTCTTGTTTGTGATGTTTGAGAAAAGCCTTAGCTTATCATTAGAAATAGATTCCTGCTTCCAAGTCCAAGAGTTTATAAAAAACGATCCCCTATAGAACACAGGATGAACTCATTCAACAGTTAGTACATAAATAAATACCTACTCTTAAATTTAAAGATGATTTTAACAAGTTCTTTTGTACATATAAACAAGGTCAATGGGACATATAAGAACAAAGTCTATTGAGCATGGTAGCAATACAAATATCAATATTGTATCAATTTTCAACCTTTTTTATTGCTAGATGAGAGCAAATTTCTATCCCATGGAAATTAACCAGTTTATTGCAAACCCTCAGATGAAATAAAATTATGACAAAGTAGAATCTATGAACACATACTATCCAAACATTATAAACATGGGTAAATCTGAACAAGAAATAATGTTGTTGATTTTGTTTGTTTTTTAAACTAACAAATGCTCTATAATTCAAAATGCTGTTCAGAGTATAATTTTTGTGATGATGAATTTCTTAGTGTTCACTTGTTTCCTGAACCACAAAACATTTTAGTAAATGTGATATACACAGAGGAGGTTTAAACCTGTGAGTCTTATACATCTCAAAATTTACGTTTTTCAAGTCTGTCATCAAGCAGGAAGCTGTTAAATGGTTCCCTTCATCATGCAATAAATTTAGAATTAGTCAGCGTAAAAATTATAAACTGAAATGTAAATAAGTTTCTAATTAATGGCAAGATTTTTAACAATTTATTATTGAAACTTGCCAGCAGATATACACAATGTGAACAGATATAGACATTCTTGGTCTAACATCAGGCATGCACATTCCTGGCTCTAATATTAAAATTCATTTTTATTTCTTGCCACTGGAATCAGTGGCACAGCTAGGGATTTGTAGGGGATTTGGGGGCCCCAGGGAGGGGGGCTTGGCCTCTTTGAGGGGACCTGGATACATGGTGGTGGAGTATATGTATATATTTTTTCTGACACTCCTTTAGGGGCCTCCCTCTCGAGAGCCCCTTTGAATTTGGTACCCCTTCCCCCTCCCTTAGCTACGCCACTGACTGGGATTGAATTTCTCTGGATCTTGTCAACACTGTCATTATGAGAGCATTCCTTCTAAAAAAAAAAGATAAAAACTGACTAAAGAAACAGCCTAAAGGAGACACTTACATTATATTTGTATCCACAAAGACACTTCTAATTGGTGATTCTTAAACAAACAAGGTAAAATATAAAGTAAAATATAAAGTAAAATATAAAGTAAAATATAAAGGCCCATAAAATAATGAAAATACAATTTATGGCATTAAAGTTTTAATTTATTTTAAAGAGGAGATTACATTTATTATTTTGTTCTGGGTTTCCCCAAAATAATAAATAATCACAATATACATGACATAACACTGGCATACAGAAGATCATCCAAGTTCATCATGACACACCTATAACATACCGATTCATAAGCTATAACATACTGATTCATATGAACCATCTATAAAAAATACCATTTCATATGACCCACCTATAAAAAAAATTCCATTTCATATGACCCACCTATAATCTATATACCATTTTATTATGACCCACCTATACAATACAATGTCATATGACTCATCAATGCATACCATTTTATGAGCCACCTATAATATGCTGTTTCATTATGACCCACCTATAATATGCCATTTCATTATGACCCACCTATCATATACCATTTCATTATGACCCACCTATAACATACCATTTCATTATGACCCACCTATTATACACCGTTTCATTATGACCCATCCTAATGATGTATCATTCAATACTGACACAAGTTAGTCTCTTTCAATCATGCGAAATTGATGTCTTATCAATCAATTCTTGCAAAACAGTAAGTATCAATCCATCCTGGCACAACAACAACATATTCAATACTGCCACAACATATAAAAGCACTCCTTTAAGTTTGAGGTACATCACTTATAAAAATAAATAAATATAGTAACAAGTCTTACACAGACAATACACACATACTGTCTCTCCTACCCATGTAATTTGTTATACTGTTTTGTCAATTTTATTTTTCCCCACCCCATGCCATGATGCATCAGTCGTAGTGTTTATCCCCCTTCCCAGTGTAGATACTGTGTTGTTAATTTTGGGAGATTCTTCCCTCTCCACTGGCTTACTCTCTCGCTTGACATCACTTGCATTATTTTCTATGTTTTTACTCTTTTTAATAACAGCAGTGCCTTCATTGGAAGTTTGATTGATAACTTGTGTGGGTTGAAGACTGTCGAGCTTTACATGAGCTGGAAGTACTCTGGATGAGTTCATTGTAACTGTTGTAGGAATGACTGTAGTGTTGTTAGTGTCTGGGCTGTCTGGCTGGGTGGATGGCACATAGAAGAAGTAGAGCTGAGGAAACCAAAGTAACATTAGTAACATGTAACATAGTAACTGTTGTAGAAATGACTGTAGTGTTGTTAGTGTCTGGGCTGTCTGGCTGGGTGGATGGCACATAGAAGAAGTAGAGCTGAGGAAACCAAAGTAACATTAGTAACATGTAACATAGTAACTGTTGTAGGAATGACTGTAGTGTTGTTAGTGTCTGGGCTGTCTGGCTGGGTGGATGGCACATAGAAGAAGTAGAGCTGAGGAAACCAAAGTAACATTAGTAACATGTAACATTGTAACTGGTGTAGGAATGACTGTAGTGTTGCTGGGCTGATGGCACAAAGAAGAAGTAGAACTGAAAGTAACACTGCTGAGGATTGTAACATGTTTTCATTCAAACAATGTTCATGAATTGAGGCCATTTAGGTTACAAAAAAAGATTGATTTAATTTTTTTAGGTCACACCACTAGTCAGATGATGACCACCACTAACGTCCTAGGCTGCATATCAATGGTCACAATAATGTTTAAGACATCCATTCCCCTCGAAGAAGACAAATATTTCAGCATCTGCTAGTTCTTATAGTTAAAAAATATGTTGCCTAAGTGTTTTCTTTATTCACTATCTACACAAAATTAAATCTGATCACTTATGTAAAATATTACCTTGGCCTTTGGAACTTTGAGATTAGTCATTGGAAAACAAAGATTTTATTTTTAAATAAAGTGTAGATACCTAGCCAACAACTGAGCTTACAGCAATCTAGATTTTGTAATAATAAAAATGACCCACATATTTTAAAAGTTGTGAGCTGGGACAATAAACACCTGCAGATCCATGGTACAATCTCTAAGTTCTAGATTTCAGGCTCATGGTACAATCTCTAAGTTATAGATTTCAGGCTCATGGTACAATCTCTAAGTTATAGATTTCAGGTTCATGGTACAATCTCTAAGTTATAGATTTCAGGCTCATGGTACAATCTCTAAGTTATAGATTTCAGGCTCATGGTACAATCTCTAAGTTCTAGATTTCAGGTTCATGGTACAATTTCTAAGTTCTTTATTTCAGGTTCATGGTACAATCTCTAAGTTCTTTATTTCAGGTTCATGGTACAATCTCTAAGTTCTAGATTTCAGATTAAGTTCTTATGGCACAACTCTTCAATCAGAAATAATTTGTTGGTCTCTCTACCAAGATTTAAACTATTATAGAATTCTAATTATTAATGTTTTATCAAGATGCATACTTGCAAGACTTTTTTTTTTTGTATTTAAAGAGGGTGGCTGATGGAGAGCAGTGTTAAATGAGTTTAAGCAAATCAATATTGTTAAAGATTAAAGAAAAAGTTTGGGTTCACACATGAACCCAAGGCTAAGATCACAAACTATTTCCCAACATTTAAAACATTGACCAACATGAATTGTATAGTAAACACTAATGGCTTATTATCATTCACACAAATTATAGGTTATCTGAGCACACTAATGGCTGACCACAATAAACACTGATGTCTGATTACAATGACACGGTAATGACTAATTTTAAAAAGTAAATCGTCACAGATTTCAAGATCATCAGCACTTGAAAATCAGCACCAACCAACTGCTGAATCTCACATTTAGTTATCTATAACCAGTGGATCAGCTTTGGTTTCTTTTAAATGTTTAGTTATCTATAACCAGTGGATCAGCTTTGGTTTCTTTTAAATGTTTAGTTATCTATAACCAGTGGATCAGCTTTGGTTTATTTTAAATGTTTAGTTATCTATAACCAGTGGATCAGCTTTGGTTTATTTTAAAGAACTGATTTCAAAACATGATGCTTTAAAGGGGGTATGTTCCTCTTCACAATCTCTTTTGAAAGTTCCTTGGGTGGATGGACACAAAAAGAAGTCCCTTGGGGTGCGCTCCTTTCAAGCCACTGCCCCAAATAATGAAATAGTCTTCCCAAGTCATTTAGAGCAGTGCTATTCCAAGTGGTGGTGTGTGGGCCATCCACAGCCGGTCAACAGAAAGCATCAAGAAAGGACAGAAAAATCTAATAAAACCTCCATTGGCAACCATTAGAACTAACCATATAGAATATGTCAATTTTTCGGCAATATGCATATAAAATATAATAAATTACATTTTGCTACCATGTCAGTACAGAGAAAATAGTGCTCCTGTCCTTGGTACAATTGAAGAAGTCCTGCCGGTCCGCCATACTAAAAAGTTTGAGAAGCACTGAGTTAGAGGATACAATGACATAGAAGCATTCAAGAATAATATAAAGACCTTTTTTATATTAAATCTGAGTTTTGAAAACCAGATTGCAGTAAGCATGCAGGACTAGTATGGACAAATAGTACTATACAGTGTACCATCAACAATCTCTCTTCCACCTATTACGCGTTTCTAACCAAATCTTTATAATAATAAGGGTAATAAAGGGGACACAACCCATGCGATGTCATGAGAATCCCAAAAGCGTGATTAGTTTTCCTTGAGAGCAGATCAAAATAAAATAATGACAAACCATTAAGACTAGAGACCAACAACAACAAAATAATAACCAACCATTACGACTTGAGACCAACAAAAACAAAATAATGACCAACTATTAAGACTAGAAACCAACAATGAAAGTACTCACCACAAAACCAGCTGCTAATGCAGCATGCATGACCAAGATGAAGACCATCAAGCCTATGGCAATCTGTGAAGAGAGAAGAACATATCAACCACCAGCTAATCATATAAATATTTGAACATTTCATTACTTGGAATTGGAAAGAAATTTCATTTTTTCTCTTTGCAACTCATTAAAAATAGCAAATTGTAATCTTTTTTTGCAGCTTTTTTTTTTTTTTGTGCTATTTTTTTGTTTTTTGTTTCCCATTTAATTTGTATGGGGGTTTAAAAGCTATTACAACACCAAATGTTAGCAGTTTAATTTGAATATTCTTGTCTAAAGTGGAGCTATTTTTGTGATTGCCATTTTTTGCTCCGATGTAAAAACTTGGTGGGTCTTTAGTGATGAACTAGATGTAGTAAAATTTCCATAATTGGATAAGAGAAGTGTTCAGTAGTTCAAGCAGTCTAATTTCTTACTCCAGGGTAATTTAGATATTTAGCAAATTTAAATTAATGCTCAGGATTTATTGAAACTTTAAATAGTTTACCTCTAAAATATGAACATCTTTATAAGGTCTGCTATGAAGTGTCAAATAAAAAGTCTGCTATGAAGTGTCAAATAAAAAGTATATGAACTTTCAAATAAAAAAAGTCTGCTCAGACTTGTTTAATCTCGAGTCAAGAGAACCCATGGACTAAGGTGAGTTATAGTCTAATAGTTGTTGTTTTTCATCTGACATATTCGACGATGACCACTCTCATCATACTTGTCCTGTGCTGGGCAGCCATGTGTGTCCTCTGGTGGCTTATTAGCCCTATTCTAGCACAAAATTTGCGTCCGCATGTTGGACAAGAGATGGATGGGATCCCTTCAGGAGGGTTTTGAATACAGTCCTTCCTGGCTTGATGTTTGGTCTTGGCAGCCTGTCTGTATTAGCCTCACAGACAGCAGTGCCATTCCACATCATAGAGCACCAAGAGGCTTGGTTACAGGCTGCTGCTTCCCAGGAGTGAAGCCTAATATCAAAGGCCTACAGAGCGGTTTTAAGTGTATCCTTGTAGCACTTAGGTGGACCTCCACTTGCTCTATGCCCTTCAGTAAGCTCACCATAGAAGATCCTCTTGGGGAGGTGATGGTAAGGAATGTGCACTACATGCCCTGCCCAGCGTAGTTGGCCTGCATGAGGCTAGTGTGGATGGTGGGTGGTCCTGACCTGGCTAATATTTCTATGTCTAATAGTAAATTTGATTTCCATGATCACAATATTACTGAATCAAGTTTTTCTTGCACATTCATGACAATTTCATTTAGACGATTGATTTCACCAGGTCTGTGGTAATATCTCAGTGGATTCAACTCATCCCCCAAGTAGTTGACTGATAGCAGCCACATTAACATGAGATTTAAAAAGTCAATCAATTTGTGCAATCTAAAAAAATAGAGAGATACAGACACTTCAAATACTTAAACACCTGATCAATACCTTCTTATTATCCTCACTGACAGCTGGCCAGAAAGTGAGAAGCAGGACACTGCCAGACAGAAGGGCACCAAGCACAACAAGAGTCCATTGTAACCAAGACACCTGGATGGCCCACAGCACCTGGATGTAGATCATTTAACAAAATTAGTTTTCCCAAACACAATTAATCCAAGTAAAATTTTCAAATTTCTGCTCAGACCTTGAATTATACAATCATATATAATGGAATTGGAATATTTGAAATATTAAATTTGTGTCAGTGGCCACATCAATTTCTATTGTTTATTCAGAGAAATGTATGTAACTGAAACTTTAGAATAATTTCAAGGTTTGAACTTGTATTGGCTGTTACTTCTCAGTTAGCTTAATGTCAAGGTATGAGAATCACGGACTGAATTTGTTGTAAAATTGTTGTGAAAATGTTGTGAACTGTGTTCAGTTAAACTGACACTTGAATGTCACGCCATGACTTTGCAGAGTTCGCCCAGGGGCTATATATAGTGTGAGACGGAGCAGGGCGAGAGAGGAATGTGAATACTGTGTGGAGTAGAGGTCAGCGTGTGTGTGCGGCGGATGTTAGGCCAGTGCAGTGTTTGTCATACATGTTATCGAGGTGGCTCGAATATGTTGACACTCAGCGAGAATAGAGACGGATGTGGAATAAGCCTGTGTTTGGAAATACTGGATGGCTGGATTGATGTTACTGTGTACTGCAGCTATTGTATTATTGAAACAGCATCTTTACGTGAATTACGACAACAATAAAGTATCCTATTACCATTGACAAGAGTTGAGACTTCTGTCTTAATTATATCGAGAATCTAGAATGCAACAGTGGGGGCTACGTCAGAGGACTTCTGGAGACTCTTGTCAAGTACAGCATCTAAAGACACTAAGGTGAGACAGTGTTGTCGAACACCGAAGCGTCGGCCGCAGTCATCTTGTCCGGTGTGCTGTCGGTGACAGTCCTGTCCGTCAGAGAGGCACCCGCCTCGTTGCTGACCAGTGTGGTGTCGGTGAAGTTTCGTTGCTGACCAGTATGGTGTCGGTGAAGCTTCGTTGCTGACCAGTGTGTTGTCGGTGAAGTCCTGTCCGCGAGAGAGGCACCCGCCTCGTTGCTGACCAGTGTGTTGTCTGTGGTTGTCGGTGAAGTCCTGTCCTTGAGAGAGGCACCGGCCTCATCGTTGCTGTCCGATGCCAGTGTGTTGTCGGTGACCGTCCTGCCCTTGAGAGAGGCATTCCCTCCTCGTTGCTGCCAATGTGTTGTCGGTGACCGTCCTGTCCTTGAGGGAGACATCTGCATCCTCGTTGCTGTCCGATGCCAGTGTGTTGTCGGTGATAGTCCTGTCCTTGAGGGAGACATCCGCCTCCTCATTGCTGCCCAGTGTCAACGGTGTCGTCGTGTGTCAAGAATCCCGTAACCATAGAGGTTACAGTGTGGACAAGAACAATTTGGATTTAGTTCATGGACAAATGTGTGGTGATTTTTCATATATGTGAAAGTGGGTGTACTGGTTGTGGCAGTGAAGGCAAGTACAAATAATTTTTTTTTATATGATTGTTGCACTTAAGAGTATTGTCACATAAAGAGCGATATAAATATTTTTTTCCTCCAACCCGTTGTTTATCTACAATAGTAGGAAGTACAGAGAGGGAAGCTAGAAGTCAGAGTAAAGGGGTAAACATGGACAAAAAAGTAATGGACGAGAAAATTGATTTATTTAGAAAAGCAGGGGAAAAACTTACACTTAGGGGGGAGAAATTAAATGAATATGTAAGGGCTAAATGGAAAGAGTTTCAAGCAGAAGAAAAATTAAGGGAACAGAGGGAATATGAAGAGAAACAGAGACAAAGACAGACAGAACACGAGGAGTTAATAAGACAGAGAGAGAGGGAACATAAATTAAAATTGCTAGAAATAGAAGCTGCAGGAAAAAAATATAGGGAAAGTAGAGAAATAAAATTAGAGTCTGGGAAAGCGGAACAAAGAGAAGAAATTATGGAAATAGCACTAGAGAAACCTAAAGATACATTGAGTGAGCTAGAGGCAATATGGTGTTGCGTTCAAAGTAGATTAATGGCCCTAGAAAAAGAATGCAAAGAACACAATACAGAACTTGATGAAGGTGAAATGGAGTTACAGAATTTAAAAATGAAAATTGCCCAAGTAAACAATCACTTACTTGAAAAGAATGAATTATTAGAAAATATGCAGAGAGAACTAAACAACAGTATATTAGAAACCACAGATATTGTAGAACGGGCGCGTAGAGAAGAGAATTATGTTACATGTAACGCTACACTGAGTGAAGAAGACAATGCTGAAAATTTGAGAAGGGTGATAGAAATAGGAGAAACTTATGACACAAATCTGAAGTCAATGATAAAAGATTACGAAAATTGGAACATAGAAATGGAGAAAAACCTAAACAGTATAATGCAGGACACAGAAGAAGAGTTAAAGAAGTCTGAAGTAGAGAGAGATGAACTATTGGAGAGATTACAGATTGAACTAGCAGAAAAAGAGAGAGAGAAAAGATATATGGAAGAATTATTGGCCCAGAAAGATGAGGAGATTGATGAACTAAACAGAAACGTAGCAAGTAATGAAGAGGACATTATGGAAATGTGGAGGATCGTTAAAGAAAAAGAAGAAATAAACTATGATCTAAGTCTGAAACTGATAGTGAAAGATGATGAAATTTTGATTTTAAAAGAAGCCCTAATAGAGAAAGAGATATCAAGTGAAAATAAACAAGTTGACCATGGGCGGAATGAGAGGCCAACCGTGGAAAAGTTAGTTAGGATAGATGAAAGGACAGAACTGAGCAGAGATACACAAGAGGAGAAAGTTACTATAGTGATAATGGATGAATGTAATGAGGTAAAAACGGCAAAGTGTGCTGCAGGAAAGGTAGAAAAAAGCATCCACAATTATGAAAATGAGAAAAGTAATGAGAACCGCTGCTGTGGGTCCACGCAAAATTATGACATGTGCTCAGGGGAAGTTTGTGTTGATTTGTTAGAAAAAGGCTATGTTTATGACAGCGGGACAAACTTTTCTCGTGACCAAGAATACAGGGAGAGTGACTATGTGGGGACAGGTCAGACCAGAAATAACCAGACCGTGACCGACAAAAACTCAAATAGGCGCCACAACCCGTGTAGATCTAGACTAAATTACGGAGACCGTAACGCAGATAACCGGGGTGCTTGTCCGTTTGGGCTAATGCTTTGGTTGATAGTTGGGGTCATCCTGAAAATATTGATAAGTGGGGGTGAATATGAGTGGGTCGCCACGAACATGTACGGAAAAGAAGATGCCCTTGACAAGAGTTGGGGGTTATGTAGCATTGCCATGTTAAAAGTCCCGCCTAGGCTCCCGTGGGAAACGATCAGTCAGGATAACGATAACCAGGGGCGTGTACTGGTAGTAACAGGAGATAAACGAAATATACCACCATCAAGTACAATGGCTATGATTTTTTTTTTGTGTGGTTAAGTCAGACCTGTATGGCAGGGGAGATAAGCTGTTGGGATATAATTTACTACGTCCTGTGCAACAGGAGTGATGGGCAGTTTTTGTTATACAATTAACCAAGCTCCTGTGTGGCAAATAGGACTGTGGCTATAGTGGGATAAGAGATCTCAATAGCACAGGTCCCGGTAAAGAAATTATTAATAGAGCAGTGATTGCTCCTTAAAAGGTCCCATGAGGTGGACAAGTACTAGCATTTTTTTTGTTTGCCTGATTAGTAATTTTGTAATTTGTAAAAATATGTTGTTCTTGGGGTTTGTGTTTTTTCCCTGAGATCTTGTATAGATATAATTTTTTTCAACTTAGATCTTGTATATATATATATATATATATATATATATATATATATATATATATATNGTAGAGGACTGCTTCCTTTCTCTAAAGCGGCAGTAGTTTTTTTTCCATGATGAAATAGATTAAGGTATTATGAATATGATGTAGGTATATTATGTTGTTTCATGTATTAAGGCCAATTTTTCCATGATTTATTAGAGTAATGTGTTATGAATGTGTAGTGATTCCATACCCTGACTTGTTTTGATTGTAAGATTCTACTCCTGAGTAGAATCTAACGGAAGAGGGGGGATATGTCAAGGTATGAGAATCACTGACTGAATTTGTTGTAAAATTGTTGTGAAAATGTTGTGAACTGTGTTCAGTTAAACTGACACTTGAATGTCCCGCCATGACTTTGCAGAGTTCGCCCAGGGGCTATATATAGTATGAGACGGAGCAGGGCGAGAGAGGAATGTGAATACTGTGTGGAGTAGAGGTCAGCATGTGTGTGCGGCGGACGTTAGGCCAGTGCAGTGTTTGTCATACATGTTATCGAGGTGGCTCGAATATGTTGACACTCAGCGAGAATAGAGACGGATGTGGAATAAGCCTGTGTTTGGAAATACTGGATGGCTGGATTGATGTTATTGTGTACTGCAGCTATTGTATTATTGAAACAGCATATTTACGTGAATTACGAATTACGACAACAATAAAGTATCCTATTACCATTGACAAGAGTCAAGACTTCTGTCTTAATTACATCCAGAACCTAGAACGCAACACTTAACTCACTTATCAACGAAATTTTGTTAAACAAACTATTGAAACCTGTTATTAAGCATATCTTTCATAACTGAAATAATGCCTGAGCCACTATTTAATATTAACATTGTTTTTTAAAAAATCTATCTATTATTTAAAGAAAGCTAAATGTTGTAAAAGCTCAGACTATTATTTCATTTTCTTTCAAGTAAAAAGTCATAATATCACATGACAATAAACTGTGACTCACTGATATGGGAATGTAAATGACTAATGAATAGCCGTAAACACATAACATGACAATAAACTGTGACTCACTGATATGGGAATGTAAATGGCCAATGAATAGCCGTAAACACATAACATGACAAACTGTGACTCACTGATATGGGAATGTAAATGGCCAATGAATAGCCGTAAACACATAACATGACAAACTGTGACTCAATGATATGGGAATGTAAATGGCCAATGAATAGCCGTAAACACATAACATGACAAACTGTGACTCATTGATATGGGAATGTAAATGGCCAATGAATAGCCGTAAATACATAACATGACAATAAACTGTGACTCACTAATATGGGAATGTAAATGGCCAATGAATAGCCGTAAACACATAACATGACAATAAACTGTGACTCACTGATATGGGAATGTTAATAGCCAATGAATAGCCGTAAACACATAACATGACAAACTGTGACTCACTGATATGGGAATGTAAATGGCCAATGAATAGCCGTAAATACATAACATGACAATAAACTGTGACTCACTAATATGGGAATGTAAATGGCCAATGAATAGCCGTAAACACATAACATGACAAACTGTGACTCACTGATATGGGAATGTAAATGGCCAATGAATAGCCGTAAACACATAACATCTCCAAAAATGAGAATTTGGCCTGGCTTCCTCTCCACCACAAGATTCCAAAGAGAACCAGGGGAATCAACCACCAGTAACTAAATATGGCTGTAGCCGCAAAGGTCACTGCAGAAGAGACACACAATTTTTTAGCATTATCTTTTTTTTCATTAAAACAAAAAAAAAAAGGATCCTAGACTTAAGGTGAAATTCTATGACATGGTTGTAGCAGTGAAATAATTGTTTGAACCACTTCTGCTAGCCCGACTGTAAATTTGTCCAAAAAGTTGAAAACCGTGGGAAAGATTGATTGCATGTGATCAATTTTTAATGGATAAGTGTCAATAACTTTGGTTAGCTCCATCAAGGGGAATGACAATATTGTGAGCTGATCATTCAAATTTAACATGTCAGGTAAAGTGAAATATTCTGAGAAATCTGTAAGATATTTAGTGATGAATGATCTTGTTACCTTAAGGATATTATATTGACTATCATCAATCACTTCTCATTAAAAACAAATAATTTAAAAATCAAAAGGCACATCATTTTCAGATAGGCCAATTCTGAGAACATGACAAACTGAAAGTGTTCAACTTTTCAATATGTTAATAGGTATAACGTTTTTAAACTTTTAACATTCCAAAGCAGAACCAGTCCTGTTTTATGTGGACTATTTAATAATAACTTTAACTCATTAGTATTAGCATATTACCTGGAGTTTATTTGTGTCAAATCATAAAAACAACCATTCAATTCAATTTTTTAATTAAAATACAACTTGGAGACTATAAAAAAACTTTATTTTTGTATTTAAATAAAATCTACTAATCATCACTTTTTTCTCTTCAGTTTAGCTTGCTAACGATTATTAAAAACTTATTTTTAAATTAGCCTACCTTTGTGAAAATCGTATTTCCATTTGTAAAATTTTCCTGCTGCACTAAAATAGTTGGCTAAATTTCCAGCAATGGCAGTAGTAAAAACTAAAGTGGTGCAAATCCAAAAGGGCCCTTTTTAAGTAAGAATAGAAAATATTTTAATAATATTTCATTACCTTAAAAAAACACAATAAATGTAATAAAAAGTTGACAGAGTAATAGTAATGTATGAAAATATGTTTTTATTGGACAAATTTAACACTGCAATAATATCTTTTAATTTTTTTAATTCTTATATCTAAATCAAGACATTGATACAATTTTGTATCCATGTGGAATTATTTATATAAATTAATCATTGCTTTCTCATAAAAAAAAAGACTTTTTTGCAGATGTTTTGTTGCATCCCCTTCTAAGGTCCCCCCCCCCCCCTTTTTTTTTTTAAAAAAAGGTTTTGTTCCTTTTTAAGGTTTTGTTCATGCATGGTTATTTTTTTTTAAAACAATATTCATTGTTTGATAGACTAATTTTAGAGTAAGACATTTTAGAATGAATAAAAAATAAACAAAGAATTTCTTAAATATATTTCAACAATAAAGCTTTTTCTCAAGTTTTCCCTTTTATGTTGAGACAATAAATTGCCTTGTTCATTTAGCATTTTAAAATATTTTAATATTGATTAATACCTCAGCTTCCAAAAAAAGCTGGAGGAAGTAGATAACTTTAAATATCTAGAAGCCATTATATCTAGAGATGACACATGCAAAGCTGAAATTCAAGCTAGAATGTGTCAGCAATGACGAAGTTAACCAAAATATGGAACAGCCTGCTAATGAAGCTCAAGCTTTACAGAGCTTTCATTAAAACCATTGTCCCTTTATAAATTTGAGACCTGGACACTAATTGCAATCACTGAAAGCAAGCTGCAGGCATCTGAAAACAATTGCATGAGGACAATTCTCCAGATCTCCTGTTTAGAACGCCAGACCAATGAATATTTCTGGGACAAAATAAACTCTCTTGAGGGTTGTCAAGAAACGATTGTAACAACAATTAAGAGTTGTAAGATGGCATGGTTCGGTCATTTACTGTGACATAATACCCTGACAAGGCACTGTAGAAGGGGGCTGGTGAGAAGGTCGACAGCGGAAAAGCTGGCTTGACAACATAAAGGAATGGACAGGGATGAGATTGAATGAATTATTGGCCGCCACTCAAGATAGGCGACTTTGGAGATTGTTATCTATTGATGTGTCCATGCGCTCCCCCCAACGACCGCAATGGTAAAGGGACTGTTGATAATGATGAATCATGAATAAGTAGTATGTAATAAACATTGTTACCATATAGGTCTGGATTTGGACGTATATTCTTTAGAAGATAATTTTGCCCTGGTCTTGGAACCATGGAGCTCAAAATTCTCTGTCCAACTTGTTTTGTGTCAACATCAAAAAATTGCTGATAATATGCAAACGTCCAGAAAGAACGGGTGCTTTTCTCTTTGAGAAGCTGTCAATAAACATAAGTTTTCATTGCTATTTAAATTTTCTTATTTTATTCTTGACACAGGAAATAAGTGAATACAAGCAGTTTTTAAAGATAACTGAAGCTTAAGTGCACAACAATGCCTTATGTATTTTTACTGAAAAATAATAAAAATCATACATAAAATTTAATAATTAAACATTAATACATTTTTATCACTGCTCTACAGCGACCTCATTTCTATCTAATTGTGTATAGACTTCAATAAAAAAAAATTTTTACATTAAGGTGAATCTAAAAAATTGTGTTATTATTTACAGATATTTATAAAAAGATGAAGGTCTGACTCTGACATGTTCGATGGCTGTAGTTGTCGAGCATTCTGACATAAACTCATACTAAAGGACGCGCACATATTTTCAATTACCTTTGCACGATCATCCTCATCCTCATCAGAATCAGCTGCAGTGTGGGGAAAATCTGTAAACTGGTGGGTCTGACCATCATCTTTACCATGAGGAATGTCTTTGGATTTAAATAACATTATTAAGTATCAATAACAAAAAATAGTGAGTACAAATATAGTTTCTATTATTGTTGTACTTAATTATATTATCTACTAGCAATTTGCCCGCGCTTTGCTGCGGGAAGATGGGGTATTAGTGATAAGTGAGTGAGTGCATAAAAAACTATATTTTGGCCCCCAGCGCCCACCAAGGAATATTTTAAATATTATTTCACCTGCTGCCATCGTGGAAGTGTATTTAAAATATCCCCAAATTTTTATGCTTTACCTTTTTGGGAAATAGGAAAAATAGTGCTTTTCAATTTGTATATAGCACATATTTGAAAAAAACACGGCCCCGATGAGTGTGACTTTTTAAAATATATCACGCTATTTTTTGTCGTGAAAGGGTACCCAACAACTTCCTAAAATTTTATGCTTCAACCTACTTAGGGAATGGGAGAATTAGGGATTTTTATTTTTATAAGGTTAATATTAGGGAAAAACTACATTTTGGCCTCCCAGGCCACAGTAAAGAAGGTTTTAAATAATTGTTCACCTGCTACCATCGTGGAAGTGTAGTTAACAAACCCCCAAAGTTTCCTGCGTTTGCCTATATTAAAAATAGGAGAATTATTGATTTTCAAATTTTTATAGCACGTATAAGGGAAAAAACACGTTTTTTGGGCCCAGGCCCTCATGCGCGTGCATTTAAAAATTATTTTACGCCAATTTTCGTCGTTTTGAGGGTACCCAACAAC
>MUZC01000214.1:180538-240799 GCA_002072015.1 Radix auricularia
CTACCTACACGGGAAGTTGGAGAATTAGTGATGAATCAGTCAGTGAGTGAGTGAGGGCTTTCCCTTTTATTAGTATAGAAGATAAAATAGTGAGTCAAATTATATTTTAATTTACAGTTTTTAATTATACTATCTATTACACATGTAACAGCAGATTGATATTTCAAAATTTCACTGGTAAGAAATCAGGGTTTGATATAATATTTTTAACACATATACTTAACTGCTTTTTATAGTGTATTACGGAATGTGAACACCAGACAAATAATTATGTAAATGAAAGGTGTCACAAATATGGCGTTATCCAGGTGAACTTCAACATTCTGTAATTGTATTCTAAATGTCTAATATTGTCTTACTTGTTTGACTATAATAAACAAATAATTTACTGAAACCACTCAGTACACTACACTTTTGTTATCACAAACAATGTTACTATTTGTTAACCTATTAAAGATTTTTTATAATGAATAGGGATTTAGGATTCAGAGATTTATATACAATTAAGATAATGAAATTTCCATCTCTTTTAAACTATCTCAAAGCCTAATGAGAAGAGTTGACTTTAAGGTGCTAAGTCATTGTTATTTTTAAATTCCTTATATTAACTTCACCGTCTTGTCTGTCTGTCATGGTCAAGTGGAAATACAAAAGTCACAAATGACCCACTTCCAGTGATCCTATCAAGCTAAATTTTGCACAGAGATTTTTGTCACTTAACAACGCATTCTGTAAAAATTTTATATTGATAGAATGTACTTTTAAATAAATTAATTAATTTTTAGATTATCTCTATGTATCTCTATGTAGCAAGAAAATATTTATGCTTGTCAGTCGCGCTGTATAAATATAAATATTGAACATACATTTATCAAATTTTCCCCAATCTGTAAATATTAATGCTAGTATGTCATGCTATTACTATTATATTGAACATAATCAATACTTTATAGTTATGTCTCATATAGAAGGGATTTATTTAAAAAACTTTGTTTTTACGGGTTATTTAATTATCAGTTTAAAATGTCTAGCAAGCAAAAATTTTAGGGCTGTGGTCTGTGGAAATTAACGATTAATTTCTCAATTAACCGGTAAAAAATTTTATCGATTAAAATTATTTTATTTGATAAAATAGCAATTAAAATTAAAGAAAATGGTTTAAACCTTTTTTCGATTTATTAATAAGTAAATAATTATTAATAATTAATAATAGTTTGTTTTTTTTTATGTACAAACTTCTCCACTTTAAAAAAAAAAAGATTTTTAAAGTGTAAACTTAAAAATAAGCTGTTTTTATAAGGAAAATGATATTAAAAAAATTAAACATTGTTTTTACTTAATTAACAATAACAAAATTTAAATTCATTGACATTATATTTAACTACTTATATTAAAATATATCTACTAAAAAATTTTTTTTAATTTAATACTTAAGTTATGGATATTTTACAAAATGCCCTAAAAGGACACAAAATGTGAAGGAAAATAATGTACTTTTACTACTATCTGTAGTTACAAAAAGTGGTTATGAGGTCTTTCAAAAAAATGCATAACTTTTGAACCACTTGGGATAAAAATATCATTTTTCACGTTTTTGTTAATCATAAAACAATTTCTATATCGCTATATAACTTGTATATTTTTAAAATTAATTTGAAATTTCCATGCAAGTGCCTAAACTTTAATGCGTTTTTTAACTTATTTTTCTTGCTAACTATGTTTAAAAAAATGTATTCTGATTTTTTTACTTTTTAAAATTAAATATTAAGTTGAACTAAAACGTGTAATATGTTACCTACAAATCCTGATTCTTTTTTAAAAATAATAATTGTAATTAGTTTTCAAATATAATTTTTTTATAACTCCTTGGTCATTGGACCTTTATGTAACATGTAGGTACTTTGACAGAAAATTTAAATGTAGTCCAATATGCTTAACTAATATATCATTTTAAAGGCTTGCTAAGACCTTTTCAAAAACACTTGTTTTGTCTTTCTATCTTTTGTAGAAGTGGAGTTATGATTTTTTTGCCCCTTATATAACCTATATAATTTATTTAAAAAACTTGTGAACCACATTTCAAAATTCTGTACTTTTTCCCTCACAACTTTTTTAATTTTAGAGATATGGTTATCAAATTTTCAGGAGACATTCACAATCCAATTTACAAAACAATGATCAAGGAATTTTTTAAGTATATCAAGATTTTGAATTTTGTAAAAATATATTTGAAAGCTTGTTGAAGAAAATCATAGCGAAAATAATTATTTTTATATATAATATATATATAGATAAATACAAATCAGTAAAAACAGTTGCATGCCAAATGTATTTTATTTAGTTATATTGTAAATTTAAATTAATAACTATGATTATATGTTTCAATGGTAAGTATTTGACTTTAAAAATAAAACTGAATGCGAGTTAAAATAAATTTTTTATAAATTATTTTTGGAAATACCCTACACCCTGAAACCTGATTACTGAAATTTCAAATTAAACTCTATTAGTATTAGTATTTGAAGATTTAAGTATCTCATTAAATGATAATAAGAACATTTTTACTGTCAATATCTAAGTAAATAACTTGTATTATTTATTGCATGCACATTTCTAAAAATGTCATTCATAACATGTGTCATTGTCCTTGCCATATCACTTATCTGAACTTATTAAATACATATTTAGCAATGGAAGATATTCAGAGTTCTGCAATGAAATATTATTTTTATATCTTGTAATTATTCCTGGTTCCTATGTCTGTTTTAATTGACTTTTATTTCTTTTTTTTTATAAATGTGAAAAATATTAATTGTTTTTCAAATGTATATGTCCTCATCTTTGTAAAAAGAAGATGGTAAGAATAACCCCCCAAAAAAATGTTTAACATCAAACATTTAATAAAAGGATTACAACAGTAACACTATTATCATTATTAATTCTAAGGTAAGTATCAGTTTGGATAAAAATTTCTAATTATGCTCTTACTCTTATAATTAATTTTAATAGGATACCACATAATTTTAATTATAAACAGTGCTTTTTTTCTGAAGAAAAAGGTTCCGGAACGCATATTTATGTCTGTTTTGTCATAAAGAAATAGCACTGAAATGAGTGTAGTAAACATAAAATTTTAGATTGTATCAAAGAAACAAAATTACAAGGCTTAAACTGTTAAGTTTTATTAAATATGTAGGCTAATCTACTAAAAAGACAACCTTGAGGTTTTACAGCAAGTTCCTCAGTTTTCGCATGTTTTCATCTGACAAATCATCTCGATTTCTTTTCCTGCTTTGACTGTCTACAGCTGAATGTCTTCCTCGAAGTAACAACGAATCAACGAACTTTGAAGGATCGAAAAATGTGAGAGGTGGACCCACCAATCTGATGAATAACAGTGACGAAACTGTTTTTGTCATCAAAGAAGCCCTGGTTGGGGTGATTATAAGATTCATCTGCGAAAATCCTCTCTCGCACTCACTAGAAGAAATAGAAAAAGTATGTATAGCACGAATCAACGGAAGCAGTGTTTCTGGATATGTCTTTTCCATAAGGTATTCACGGAATCCACAAATCATTTCTCTTTCATTTATTTGTAGTCTGTTTGAAAATTTTCTAATTTCCATTTCTCCAAATGTTATCTGGTTGGTAACGTTTTCTGACCACTGTTTTTGATCTAATATGTGAGTCCACTGAGCTAATTCAGCATCTTCGTTAGTAGGCAATCTGTTCTCAATTGAGTTCTTTAGTTTTTTGTAAAAGGCGTTAGGATCAATAGGAGGATCATTAGGTGAGTTTTTTGTGTGTAATATAACTCCATGAAAGCTGAGATTCTCGGCGGCAGCTGTTGCAGTTTTATAATATGTGCCTGCATTTTGACTTCTTTCCTCAAAGACTTGTACAAGTGCTTTTATTTTTTGATTCACATTGTATAGATCTATGTTGCGCTCCTGTAGATCCAAGCTCAATTCAGATAATTCCTGAAGAGCATCAGACATTAATCCTAGATCCATTATAAATTCTGTAGATGTAAGTTTCTTCTTCAGGCCTTCATAAGTGCACTTATCACTTGCGCTTCTTGTTGGATATTTGTCGTTTCTTCAAAATGCTTCACCAGCGCTGCATAATTATTCCACACTGCAAACACCGAACGAAAACTAGATGATACCCATCGCGTGCTTAAAACTCGTCCAATTTTCAACAGCTCAACTTCCAGTATTTCAGCACAAGAATGCAACTCTCTGCTGTTTTTTGGCGAAGCATTATACAGGACGTAAAGCTTAACCAGAAAAGATTTAAATCTCTTGATTCCTGAAATTTCCTTTACAGTATCAGCTACTGACAATTCGAGTCTATGATTAGCACAATGCCACACTATCACAGATGGAAATTTATCGGTAAGTAACATCTTAACTCCACTTTTGCATCCAAACATTACAGATGCGCCGTCGCATGTTACAGAAACTAAATAGTCTTTCAGGTATTCTTCTGTTATTCCATGAAACGTGAGACATTCAAGTAATGCATCAAAAATTCCATTGGCCGTAACATTTTCAAGCTCCACTAAGTCTAGAAAAAAATTCATTGGTTCACTCATTCCCGTGCCCTCTTCTACGCAACTCCGAATATAGGCCTACACTATAAGTGTTGATTTTTGACTCAACGTGGTAGATTCGTCGATCATCACTGAAATCTTACTTTTACAGCGAACGATTTCTTATGCCGTCTTTTTCCTCATTTCGATGCTTATATGATTCACAATATTGATGCACGCATTTGTAGAATGCAGAATGCAACCCATGTCAACTCCGTTCAGTTCTTGAAAATCAACTTCCATTTTAAAGTTATTAAACGATTGATTTGCTTTTGCAACTTTATATGCAGTGCGAAAGACCTTTTCTGTGACAAGTTTGTCACGTTTTAAAAACTTTAAAACAGCATTGCCAAGGGTATCTTTTTCAGCTTCATATACCAACCATCGTTGGGCCGGGCTATTATATATGACTAGTTTATTTAATATTAAAATTCACTTTACACTATCAGCGATATTGCATTCAACGAAACCTGAAAAAGCAATAAAGACCAAACATTCCAAGCAAAAAAAATAAAAAAGTCTGTGGAAAAAGGTGCCGGAACGCCGTTCCGGTGCGTTCCGCCAGAAAAAAAGCACTGATTATAAATAATAATAATATAACTAAGTAATTAAAATATATACTAATACTGTGACTAATACTAATACTATAGAATTATATACAAGAAAACTAATAGTATTTATGATATAAGTATAGGTATAATGTTAATTTGACCTGTATTTCTTCGTAAACTGACTTTATTAATATTACTAATAGGCCTAATTAATGGTTAATAATAGTAATAGTGATTTAATTATTAATTAAGAATAGTAATACTAGTGGTTATTCATTTCAATTTTATCAATTTATTTTCATCCATCATAGATCATTATTGGCTTTATTAAAGTGATATCATCCCTTTTACATTATTTTTATATAAATATCTTTGTTTTATTTGTATTAATTCAGCTGTTAAATGATTGCAATTATGCATAAACTATAGTGCTGAGTAGTCTTTCTTAGAAAACTAACACACCGGTGAACAAGAAAAAGTCGGCCATATTTGTTTTTTACGGTGCCGATGTTTGGTCAATATATAAATGGAGGTCTACCGCTTATGGTGGAAGGCTACATTGATGAAATCAATGATTTTCCAAACAAAATTAATATGATTATTACTTATATTTTAGTCCGAGTAACTTATGTTAATTAAAAACAGAATATTTAAGACAGTAGTAGCTTAACGATGTTGCAAGAGACACAGAAAGTTCTCCAGTGAACACCGCGTTGCATGAATAGTGATAGCGTCACTGGAAACCTACTAATTGACGTACTGGATGCCCAAATTTATTTGTTTTTCGATTACTGTGACGTAAAACGACTAATTCGGGGATCTCCGTGGAGCGAATAAAAATTTTCCGAAAAAATATTTCCGTAAATTTACGACATACGCAGATCGATGCGCTAACGAGTATTTAAGTGCCTATAACATGCCTTGAAATAAAACTTGAGAAATGAGATTTAGCAATATTTTCCACTGTTAATATGCAGTTTTTTTCCATCGTATCCATAAATTTGAATTATTTTTTTTTTTGTATTGCTTTTAAACAACAAAATTTAGTACATAATATAATTATATTTCAAAATGTCTTTTTTAGACAGGTGAAATAACTCAATAAAACAAAAAAATGTCAATTGCCTGTTTTTGCTACTACCCTTGAAATTTTCAGTTTAATGACGTCATACATCTTATTTTTAGCTTTAATCAAAATTATCGATTAATTTGGTCATTTTCCAAAAGTTAATTATTAAATTTTAATTGATCGATAAAATCCCTAAAAATTTTAGCACCAAGTACCAAGTGAAAGAGAGTAAATCTTACCTTGAAATTTCAGTAAGTCACCACCCTCATCTTGTGTATCAATCTATATTTTAAAAATTGGATTTCTAATTACAAATTTTTAAAAAATTTATGAGAAACTATAGACAAGTCTTAAAACTTATGAAATCTATTTTAAAATTTAAAAAATTGTATTTTTGTTAAAATAAATGTACTATTTTACGATTTGTACGCAATAAAAATTTGTATATTTCCCAATCTTCTGAAATTACTGGTTCTTACGTAAGTTCTCATGAGAAAATTAAACTTCGCTGTGAAATAATAAACGTGTAGAGTGTAGAAACTGCAGAAATACCAAATTTATTACCAAAATGGACCAAATAAAGTTAAAAGTAACGGAGTGATTATTCACACAGCTGTGGGAATAACGTCTGCGTTATAGACACAATGACGCATGCGCACTGGTGTCCATTTGAACGATAAAAAGTTGTGACCTTAAAAACCGCTAAATTTTCATGAGCTCGGTAGAGGAATGGTCAGAACCAGTGTGTCTTATTTTTGAGGTGGAGGTGGATCGAATCCATGAGGTGGCGCATAGCTTTTCTTTCTTTTTTTTTGGTTTTAAACAAATTATTATATTTGTAAACCACTACGAGTTTTTATTACTTATGATATTTATGAATTTCCCCCAGGCCTATCTATTTTTTATACCCTCCACATCTATAGCTGTCAACAAGGAAGCAATGCTACATACTACATAAATTATAAATGACTAGCAGTAATAGTAATAGTAATACATGATAAATTCCCATATGAATATATTTATTGTCAAGTGGGGGAAGGGGTAGAAAATTTCATTTTATGACTGAGTTAAAAAGATAGCTAAATGACCGTACTAAGATTAGGGGCCATTGTTTAAATGAAGTCACGCACCTAGAGGGGAAACGGTCAGACATTTATGACGAAGGCGAGGGGAGGGAGTAAGTGTTAAAGAAATGAGGCGTCACATCAAACAGCACAACTTCAAATAATAGTTTTTCTTAAATTTTGGATTGTTTACAATTTGTATATTGACGTTTTACATGGATTCACGAGTGTTATGTTATTAGAAGGCAGACTTACACTTATTGACATGACAAAAAAGTTATTAAACTTGAAATATGCTCAGTTTCAAATAGAAAAAAAATTGGGGATGGGGGAGGTGCAAAAATCAACAAAAATTGTGTGATGTCATTTATGGACGACACCTTAAACTTAATAACTACATACGTGTAATAAATTGGAATATTTTTTGTCTAAATTCAAATGGTTAACAACACTAAGACAAGCAAAATTAATTTTTAATTAAAAATATAACTATTAAGATCGACATTATTATAATAATGATTAATTTAATGATGTTCATATTTAGGCTGTAGGCTATATAACAAGCCTATTTAATTACGATTCAATATCTATAGCTATTAGCCAAACGACCTATAGATTAGTATGCTTTTAATTTAAAGTCAGTATAACTATCACATTTTTTGGCTGTGTGAATAACGCTAATAATATTCACACAGCTGTGTGAATAACGCTTGCCTAAAACTAAAAGTAAAGTCAAAGTCTCTAAATTAACTAAATTTAGACTTCGGTGTCTTTATTAGTAAAAGTAAAAGTAATATTTTTAATTTATAAAATAATAATAGTAATAAGCAGTTCAGTTCAGTCTGAGTTCAGATTCAGATTTTGATTTAGTGAAATTTAGAATTTAGTGTTTTCAATTTACGATCCTTTCAATTTTCGGAGCCCAATTTTCAATTCAATCTCAATTTGACGCAAACTCAAGTCTTATTCTGACTTATTCTTATGTTATCAGTGGCAGATGCTCCTACTCCTAGTCCTATACAGAAGATTACAGAGTAGCCAATAAAAAATATGAAATTATGTTAAATGCTACAGACTACAGACGTTTTAGTTTAAATGTAATAGTAATAACCTTACATCGTCAAAATTATCCACGTCAATTTTTGTTGACGAAGCCATGATTATGTTTACACAAGAGATCTTTAAAAAAGTATAATTCAGTCAGATATAAGTAAACAAAATAACATCTCCTCAATTTTATTTTTGAAAACCTTCCACACATAGTCACATAGTTTATTGATGTTTTTTAATTTTAAAAATCTAGCACCATAGTAGTAGTAGCGCTATTTACACATTGTGACATTTACAAAAAAATGTGATACTTGTGATACTAATACTTGTATATAATTTATATAAATAATTAAAACATTTTGACAAGCCTTGATGATAGTATTTTGTTTAGATGATCAAGTCAGTTTCCCTACCAATATCGGTGTCAACTCCTTGACCTTTTCGGGGGTAAAATGGCGAATGCAGCAACGAAAGTTAAAATAAGTTTGTTGCGTCGAATTGGTAAGTGGGGTGTAAAGGTTAGGTAACTTTTTGATATTATGATCTTTAGTGGTAATAAAAGTTCAGCTAAATCCGATTATACGTTCCCAAATGGGTTATATAGCAATTAATTCTGCGTTCTCTTCCTTTGTTGACTTTGTTTTTTAGGTTTAAGTTTAGAGTTTAGATTTGATTATTTAATTTAGAATCTAGAATTTTCATTATTTATATTTGTTTTAACTTTTAATAGTAATAGTTTAAAGTTTAAATAATTTAGTTAAATTAATTTAGATTAATTATTTATTACGAAGTGATTATTCGCACGTATTATTTATAAAATTATTGGCACGGGTCGTCGCGCATGCGTACTCCCAGCTGCTGATACTGATCACATTATCATTATCATTAAAAAACAAAATAATAGCAGATTTCACTCCATTTAAATTTAGGCTAAATTGTGCAGTTATATGTTAATAGTACTAATATTTATTTGTTAATAGCACTAATACTAGTTACAATTTAATGATTACTGAAATTTTAGCGCTGCCGTAAAAATTGATTGATGTCTAACCAATTATAATTTATATATAACTTTATAATTTATATAATATAATCGCAAGTCCACACAATCACAAGCTTCTCTAGACTAATTGTTAGTCAGCTAAAGAGAGTGACATTATTGATACAGTCTTTTTTTTTCTTTTCTGTTGTTGTTGGTTTTTGTTTTACAACCCACAGTGACGATGCTTGCGAACACAAGCAGGCTTTTTTCCAGGGACAATTTTTTTATATACTATATACCCCCCAACCCCATGCCTTTATTATCTATTCTGTTTGAGTCACTGACTTCACTGAGTGAGTCACTGTTACTGTTCTGAAGTTACTCGTTACTGTTATGCTTATACTCAGTCTAACTTACACGTACAGTAGTACAGAACAGAGTACGGACTCTCACTTTTTAATTTTAAAAAAAAAAATGATTCTTTACCATCATAAAGTCTTTCACTTTAATTAATCAATGATTAATTATAAATCATTAATAATTAATTAGCGAACGGCCGTATGCAGGTCCGCTCAGACTCAGATTCTTGCTCAAATACTATAACTATCAATATCAGTGATCAGTGATGTCACAAGCGTCCTAATACTTATATCTGGACCGCTTGCTCCAAGATTCATACAATTACAGTTACACAAGAACTAACGATACTGCTAGAAAAAAAAAACCCTACTTTAATGGCATCCCTCCTTGCCTCTACACAAAAACTCTCTAAACTTTTACACATATACTAATGACGTCAACAACACAATTACTTTTGCACGCTTTCGCAGCACTAATCAATAACTTTAAATACCACAAAAGCAACCATCAAACACACCACCGTGCGCAACTCACAAGTTAAGATGACAAATTAGTCATCCGTGACAAGTGACAGCAAAATTAGTTTACAGTGAGAATAATGTTGGATATTTTTTGTTCAAAATCTCATAATCATCTTCATAATTTTTAGCCATTGACTCATTGAGTCACAGTGACACTGTCTGTCTGTGTCAACTCAGTGTCAGTAACTAAATCTTGTCGTAATTTATATTTGTTTTATTTGCGCAGGCTATTAGGCCTAATAATATTTATTTGACTCAATTAAACAACAATTAAATCAATTAACAGTAGTCAGTGTCCTAAAACTTAAATATCAACTATACTAATACTTTACATTATTAGTTATTAAACTTTGTAGTTAGTAAGTGTAGATCAGAATTTCAAAACCGTGGGAATAATTATCGGCACAGTCGAACCGTGGGAATAATGTTCAAAATTATCAGCACGGTTATGACGTCATAACCGTACGAATAACACTTGCCTATTTATTATTTAGGTTTTGGGTTAGGTTTAGTTATAATTGTGAATTTAGCGTTAGGGTTAGGTTTAATTTTAGAATTTTAATAGTTGAATTTTCCAATTTCTTTGGTATGCGGCATTACAACAAAGATGGCGGCCATGAATGTAAGGTGGGAACGTCAACTCGGATTTTACCCTAAGTTGTAACACAGTAAGGGACGGCTTGTCAATTCATGGCTAAATCCGACTTGATGTTCCCAAAAGGCTTATACTTATATGGTAGATGCTATTGACACGCTAACGTCTTAATAGCCCACAGGCTATTGAGACGCAAACAAAATAAGCCAATGAAAATTAAGTCGTCATCCTTGACTGACATCATGCGCCAAGTGGGGTAAAGGAGGGGGTCATGCATTTGCCATGGCGACGGTGTGTGAGAGGGTGATAAATATGATGTCACATGTAAATGCGCAACTTTAAATAAAACTTCACCAATAATATTTGATTGCCTTACAGTAAATACATATTTAAATGTAAAAGTGTGTTTTTCATGTCGAATTTAATGAAAAAAATACAATAGAAGTGATAGAAAATTCTAATTTTATTGTCTTCAACAATACACGAAAGGGCTGTCTATACATTACGTCACGCGCCTGTGGGTGGGGGCAAAGAAGGGTAAAGCATTAGTGAGGATGTAAGACAAGGGGGTGGGCGGAGTTTAAGAAATCAAAATGCGCTACTGTAATCATATGTAAGTAGTAAGTAGACCAGAAAACTATTTAAGCTAGTATAGGTATGTTAATTTTGATGAGATTAAACTACATTGGTTGCCAATTTCCTATATAGAATTTCTCACCTTCTCTCATCTATTAGTAACATCTATATATATTTATCATTATTCTAAATTTAATCACCAAAGGGGCCGTCCATAAAGTATAGGGAGGGGTGTACGAAAGTTTTTAAGTTTGTGACACGGAAAGGGGGTTCCAGCCATGTGTGACGCCACAGGTTACCTAAAAAAGAGATAATGTGTGACATAATGGGGGGGGGGGGTAAAATGGTTTTAGAAAATAGCATGATCTATTTTATGGACAGCCCCAAATCTATTTTAAGAAAAACAAAGCCTGTCTCAAGTCCCTATAAATATATTTTATTTCTGTAATTTTGTTATTCAGGATCATTCAAATGTGACAAATTGAATCTTTTTTCTTAGGCAAATACTTTGGGAACATATTAAATGACTACAAAGCAGTGGCTTTAGAAACAGTTCAAGACATCAAAGACAGCTCAGTGAAAGCATCTGTGTACCTTACAGGGTTTGTGGCTGCTGGAATTCTTATTAAATCCAACCCAACAGCACAAGATCTTAATAATGCTCTCATTGAAAGTGCACATGAACTCTCTTTAGTTGGATCAGCCATACGCAATAAGGACTCCGACTCTTTTGTTGACAATTTAAGAAGCGCCCAGCGGGATGGATGTTTGCATCACACAAGCCTTGGACTAATATCACTTGTCTGGCTCAGTGATAATAGAGATGAGTTAGACCTCTATGACGCCAAATGTAAATATACCCATCTTCCTTGGTATGAGTTTCACAAACGAGTGGTTGATGTTGGAATTCTTGGTAAATTTGTAAAGTTATCTAAAAAAATGCAGAATTATGATGTAAATACAGATGAATGGAAGGAATAATAAATAACGCACCCAAAATAATCATTAAATGATGAATTACTTTTGTGTGTTTTTTTAAGCATGCATGTTGTGTGTTTTTTAAAATAATTTATAATTAATTTATAATACTGACTAAGATTACTAAGATTATATATTTATATTATGATACACAAAATTTAATTAACGTTGGGCTAGTGAGCAAGAAGCTATGTATAGGTAATTAAATGTTGAATTTCTGGCTATGTAATGAAAAATGCAAGTAATGCTGTTTGAATAATTGTGTTTGCTAGATGGCAAAAATACATACTCATACATACATATTTTTGACCAATTTCTTTTGTTTAATTTTATTATATATATTTCTTCACTATCTTCTGGAAGTGGATTCTACTGACATTGACAGTCCACAAAACCAATACACTATAATTTTGTTATTTTGATTGGTCAATATGTTATTCTAAAGCAAGGTTGGCCAAGCTTGTAGTAATTAAGAGCCATTTTAAAATATAAAATAAGATTGTGGAGAGCCACATTGAAGCACTATGGGTCATTAAATATTAAACCTGGCTTGGAAATTTTCAAAAATCTTTTTAACATATCTTTGATAAATTGTATGTGAGCTGCAATGTGAACACAGAAGAGCTGCATGTGGCTTGCTAATCCAGCTATGGCCACCGATATCTGTTGCAGACGCTCCTTCTATACAGAAGGTTATTGCGTCCTACACTCATGGTTTGTGTCTAGTCCTGCATCGTTCTTAAACTTAGAGTTTTATATGATGATGAAGTGTTGGTTTGCCTTGTTTCTTCAGGCAACCCATCACATGCCCGAATTCCTGACGGGAAGAAAGAAAACTTGTATGTGTTTGTTCTTGCATACATAATAAGAAAGGTGTTTTTATCCTTATGTCTATCTGAGGCTTGTATTAAGTTATTTTTGTGTTGCACTTCTAAGTTAGAATTAATTGCTTTACTACTTTGCTCTGGGTTCTTCTATTCTATGTTTCAATTTCAAGGTTTAATTACTTAACTAATGGTGTTATTTTTTTCAGTTTTGAATATTCTCCAGTTATGAATCTTGCAACTCTTTTTTGAATTTGTTCTAGTTTATCAATGTTTTCTTTGGTGTATGGGTCCCATACAGAAGATGCATATTCTAGTACAGGTCTCACCAAAATCAGGTAGCTTTTTAGTTTTTTTAATCTCTATTATATTATTTATATGTGTAAAAGTTTTTAAAGCCTAAGGATTTGTTTGATTTTTGTATAACTACATTGACATGTAGATTTCATGGTAGTATCTCACATTTATTATGGCTCCTAAGTATTTTGCAACTTAATTTTGAGTTAGTTCTTTTCCATGGATGAAATATTTTGAATCAATTTATTTATTTCTTTGTTACTCAAAACAGTTTACCCTTTTCTGGGTGGAAAGACACACTCCAGTTAGTTTTCCATTTTATCAATTCATCTTAGTATTTTTGTAGCATTGTGATTACTTAATTTACTTGTTCCGAATTAATTTTTTTATAGACTATATTAGCAAATAACCTAACTTTTGTTCCTGTTGAGATGTTGTTGGGTAGTTCATTTATATATAAATTAAAAAGATTCCCAGTTGAACTCTGGAGTTAACCATTATTGGTGCTGATTTTAGGCCTGCGAAAATTACCGATTAATTTCTCGATTAAAATTATTTTAATCGATAAAATAGCTATTAAAGTTAAAGAAAATGTTTTTAAAATTTTTCGATTTATTTAAAAAATAATTTATTATTAATAATTAATAATAGTTTGTTTTTTACGTACAAATGTCTTCATTTAAAAAAGGAGTTTTCGAAAGTGTAAACCTTAAAATAACCTATTTTATAAGGACAGTGATATAAAAAAAAACATTTCTTTTAATTAATTAACAATAACAAAAATTAAAATTCATTGATATTATATTGAACAACTTATATTTAAATATATCTCTTAACAATATTATATTTTTAGATTTGAATCAAATTAAATACTTAAGTTATAGGCAATTTAAAAAATGCCATAAAAGGTCACACAATGTGAAAGAAAACAACGTAGTGAAAAAAGTGATCATGAGGTCTTATAAAAAAAAATCATAACTTGTGATAAAAATACAATCTTTATGTTTTTGTTAATCATCAAACAAATTCTATACAGCTATATTATTTCTATGTTTTTAAAATTAATTTGAAATTTTCATCCAAAAGCTTAAACTTTAATACGTTATTTAACTTTTTTTTATTGGTAACTATGTTTTAAAAATAACTCAATAAACAAAAATCATTTGCCAGTTTTTATTACTTCCCTTGAAATTTTCAGTTTAATGACGTCATACATCTTTATATTTAGCTTTAACAAAATTATCGATTAATTAATCCGTAATCTTTCAAAAGTTAACGATTAAATTTAATTGATAACAGCCCTAGCTGATTTAGATCCATCAATTAGTTTGCTCTCTACCCAAAAGAAGTCTTTGATCCAATGATGTAAGGGACCTGAGATTCCAATGTTTTTTTGAGTAAACTAAAGTGGTGAACTTTGTCAAATGCTTTTCAGAAGTCTAGTAATATTATATCTATTTGATTATTATCTTCTAAGTCTTTTGATAGTTCATCTATTAACCAATTAATTGTGTTTCACATTGTTTTTTCTAAAATCTAAAGCTGTATTGATGTGGGCATTGGACATTATATTTGTCTATTTTATATTTGCTAACTATTCTGCTATATATTATGTGTTCTAATTCTAAGTTCTAGTAATACTAGTGATTCAGGTCTGTAACTGTAATTAAATTACCATGACTGTAAGGGTTTTACCAAAAGTGGCGACTCCAACTCCAAGCAGGAAAGGGTTATGGTTACGTTAGCTTATTTCCAATCATGTGGCACATTACCCTGATTTAGAGAGGCTTGAAAAAGGACTACACTACAAGGATTTGGGACAGTTCGTTGCTTATTCCTTTTAACTTGATCACCTGGGGCCGAACATGATGATGCAAAATGTGTTGAGGATGTTAGTATTGTTAGCTTTGGTTTCATTTTCATTGTAGGTTTTATGATTTGGGCCTTCTAGTTTCAGTGTGGCTATTTTCTTTAGGTTCCATTTTTTTAGATTTAATAAAGTAAAGGACCATACGTTTTATTGTCTTAAGAGCTAACATTTTTTAAATATTCATTTTAAAGGTTTCGACTAAGTTTTTGTGTCAAGTGTTAAATCTTACCAGGCTATTTGTTTTAAATTTACTTAGGAAATTTGTTGGGAATTGGCCGCTGTTTGGTGCAATTTTATTGAGTTACATTTATTATATTCCAGATAGATTATTCTTCTACCTAGGTATCTTAAATAATAATTCATCATGGTATCTCTTCTGGAGATATCCATTAGAAAGGAAATATTCTGTAAATAAAAGGTAAAAAATATGGGTGAGACTGCAATAAGGCTAATAGATGAGTAGTATTAGTAGATAGATGACAAACACAACAAGGAAGGTCAGTCTGGAGAATAGGCTTATACTATTTATACAATTACAAGTTTACAGGATCCTTGCATCACGTGGGATAAATTATGCTTAACTTTCACTGACCACACCCATAAAAATCACTCTCTTCTGCTTATTACTGTTTTTGGCTCTGGATATTACTGCAGCAAAATTTTAATTTTTTTTTTGGTCTATTTAGTGGCAGGAGGCGCATTGCCGAGACATTCAATTCATTTATTGTTTAGATACATCTTGTCAGTGTCAGGCTCCTACTCCCACATACCTTTTTTATGACATCTATTTATTTTGTAATAAATTGTATCAATTTATTTTACACCCCTCTCGTATTTCATCAATACAAGTATTTCAAGAAACTTACACTCTAGTTCCCTGAATTTGAACGAATTTAGAGAGCTGAACTATGAAATTTTCTCAAAAAAACTTCAGTGGTGAAAAGTGAAAACTTGTACAGTCACAAGAACCAGATGAGGTTATCACCTAACCATCTCTTACTTTAACAAGCTAGATCGTAAAAGAAATGCTGGCATTGAAATGGTGATGCAAATGCATCATTTTATGTCTTCATTGAAAATTGTTACATTCAGTTTCAGAATTACATTAATTTTCAATGATTAATTCATGAGACATCCCTGAGCTATTTGCTTAATTTAGGATGAATAGACAACTATAGTGTTTTTCAGCAGCTGTCCATTAGTTTTAGTTACACTTACACACATTTTTATATTAATACTTAATTTTATTTCTCTCCATGAAAGAAGAAAATAACATCTAGGAAATTCAGCATTTTGATAAATTATTTTTGTTATTGTTACACTTCAGTCTTTAGAGTTGGAAATTTTAAAAAATTCTATTTCAAGTAAGTTTAATTTAAAACTTTAATAAACATATATAATAAAAAGGGAATAAAATTGTGGGTATTAACAGTGATAACAATTTATTTGAAAGTAAACACAAACCTTGAACTGAACAGATATGTGGAATTGGATTTATTCAAATTTACTCTTTTATGAAACTGTATTAATATCAATACATTAAAGTTCTTACACTTGTAAAGCTGAATTCAATAGACTGATTCAGAAACACTTTCTGTGAACAATAGCTGGACCAGATTCATCATATTCTTGCTTAGAGATCCACATTTGCTGAAAGGTAGACAGAGATGCCAAGATAGAGCCTCCAATCCAAACAGAGTATTTCCTTTCAGGGGGTGCTATAATTTTGATCTTCATGGTACTTGGAGCCAAAGCTGTAATTTCTTTCTGCATACGATCAGCAATACCTGGATACATGGTGGAGCCACCAGATAACACTGTATTTGCATATAAATCTTTGCGGATATCCACATCACACTTCATGATAGAATTGTAGGTTGTTTCATGCACACCGGCAGATTCCATTCCCAAAAAAGATGGTTGGAACATGGCTTCGGGTGTTCGAAATCTTTCATTTCCTATAGTAATAACTTGCCCATCTGGAAGTTCATAGCTTTTTTCTAGTGTTGATGATGATGCTGCTGTACCCATTTCTTGTTCGAAGTCCAGAGCCACATAACAAAGTTTTTCCTTGATGTCACGAACAATTTCTCTTTCAGCAGTAGTTGTAAAGCTGTAGCCTCTTTCAGTAAGTATCTTCATCAAGTAGTCGGTAAGGTCACGTCCTGCCAGGTCTAATCTCATGATAGCATGTGGTAGCGCATAACCTTCATAGATAGGGACCGTGTGTGTCACACCATCTCCAGAGTCCAACACGATTCCGGTTGTTCGGCCAGAAGCATACAGTGACAGAACAGCCTGGATGGCTACATACATGGCCGGAGAATTGAAGGTTTCAAACATGATTTGGGTCATCTTCTCTCTGTTGGCTTTAGGATTTAATGGAGCCTCAGTGAGAAGAACAGGGTGTTCTTCTGGGGCAACTCTGAGCTCATTGTAGAAAGTATGATGCCAGATTTTCTCCATGTCATCCCAGTTGGTAACAATGCCGTGTTCAATGGGATATTTCAATGTCAGGATACCTCTCTTTGACTGAGCTTCATCTCCTACATAGCTGTCCTTTTGTCCCATCCCAACCATCACACCCTGCAGAAAAAAAAGGAATAAACAAATAAGTAAACCACAAGAGCTACTAATTTTTATTATGAATACAGAAATAAATTACTTTGGAAAAGAAATTAAATGATGCTAGAAAAAGCTTGATCAGCTTAGAATCTCCACAGGTAAAAGAATATTTATATTCTTTAAGTCTTTATTGAACATCATCAATTTTCATCCCGTGTCACATTGGTTGCAGTGTGGTGTTTGAAAAATGAAAAATATTTTAGTAAAGTAAAGGCTAAGGTTAGCAAATATACATAAATTACATTGATAAAATTACTATGGTAATACTACTAGTAGGCAGTTCAATTAAACTGTCTTAGTTTGTTTAGCTTAGTCACTTAGTCCAATTGAAGTTATTGTTTATTAAAATTGTATACTTTTATACCATAGTTATAGAAATTAAAAGTAAAAGATCATAGTCTTGTTATAGAACTAATAGTTTCCTCATCTTCATCTAATCTTTGTCAGAATATTTCTTTATGGCCTTTTGATGTAAAATTTATACAGTTTCAGTTTTTAAGTACTAAGTGTCTACTGCTCACTGCTACTGCGATGACTCATGACAAAGAAACGGCAGACAACTAGACTTTGATAGTGCTACGACATGTAGTAACACTAAACATCCTTTATTATTAAGATGAAAAATTATTAAACTATAATTTTTCACAATAGACTCTTATCAGTGTACTCATTGCTTGGGACAAAAAAAAATGCTACAAACAATATTAAAATCGAGGTTAGAACACAATTTTATTTTTGGAAAGTGTTACTTCCGAAATATTTATATAGTTTGAGGCCCTATAACTATACGTTTATACTATAAGCACTACTTCAGAAATATGTAAAAATGTAGCCCAGGGAGGGGTACATTTTTAATTTAAATAATTGAGAACTGAAACTTTGAAACAGAAAGTAGACTAAAAAATAATAAATAAACTACAGAATACTACCGGATGTCTGTCCCTATCGCTACCCACAAAACTATTTTATATTATTATTATTATTTTAATTTTATATTATTAAATCCTGGAAAGGAATGGTTATGACAAGTTATGGGTAATTAACTTATGAGTCTAATGTCTAATGACAAATCATACATACTAACATAATGATACTATTAGTTACTATTACTGTTATAACTATTATAAGTATTATTAAATATACTAGTTATTATCTTATCTATTCTATACAGACGCTCTTTCTATGCAGAAGATAATTGCGTCCACAGACCATGATGGATGATATGTTGGCAAGTGGTGCAACGTTCACAGGCCTACTTACTATGCCTATGACTAAGATTGACTACTACTACTATACTACTAAACTACTACTGAGTATGAGGGTACCACGCATTACCAGCCGCCTAATTAATCATTAACTAATGTTAGGTACCCATTCGAAGCTGGGACGCCCTAGCCCTAGGCCCCTGGAACAAATATTTGCCTTCGCATGGATTCGAACCCGCTGCCCCTCTCACTCGACCACCGTGCTCCACTACTATTAATACTAAGTCATAATTCATAATACTTACTATAATTATAATCTATAAAATTATAGACTTATGGATGGCCGCACTTATGGACATTCTATAGTCTATATTGAATTATATTTTATTTAATTTGTAACTTAGCTATCATTTTTTAAAAAAGGAAAAATGTTTATTTATGTTATTAATTTATCAATCGGTAATAAGCGATCTTCCGTACAACGTTTTTTTTCTTACCTGATGGCGAGGTCTCCCAACAATGGATGGAAACACCGCTCTTGGTGCGTCGTCTCCTGCGAATCCTGCCTTACACATTCCAGATCCATTATCAATAACTAACGCAGCAACATCTTCATCACCCATTTTAATCCAGAGGCTTGGCTAGCACAACTTTAAAGGAATCTTCCTGACACGAAACTGGTGCTCTGAAGTATTTAATTAGCTCTCAGATATGCTATTGAAGTAATTATTTAAAAAACGGCTTGATTGTAAGTGGGCCGCGCAATTCTTATTTTACATCCGGCCTGATTTTTCGCAAGCAGATATTGTCTTCACTGAAAAAACATTGGAATGGCTTTGCTTTGTAAAAATGTACTGTTTTATCTTCCTTCCTAAGCAAACAAATGTATTGAACAAATATATTAAACTTGAATTTGCTATAACATTTAAAATTCAAAGCAAATGTCTTTTTGCCTCGAATTATTTATTTTTCTTTCTCGTGTAGGCAAGACAAGCAGGCCATAAGTAATAAGACCCCACATGCGTTAATTGGGATTTGATTGGATTAATCTTCTCATGTGATGTAACGGTTTCTTAGAAATGACAAAATAAAGTAACCAAATAAGGAAAACCATGGGTAATCACGTTAAACGTAATATTGCCTAGAGTACTCTTTTAAAATTATGAGTTAAATAATAAAAGATGAAGACTTTGAAAATTTAAAGTGGACTGATAAACATTTCCTCCTTTTTTTTTTTTTTAAATGAAGCTATTTTTTTAAAAATGTGTTTGACTAAATTACAACAAGACTTTCTGATAAGTGAAAATTATTTTGGTGTTTATTACTCTTATTAGTGTTTTTAAAATTTTGATCGGAATGCTTTAAGTCAAGTGAAACAATTTTCTTTCCAACTTTCTAAATCAGGGCATTACAAAGTCCGGCCCTCGGGTTAATTACGGCCCACGCTTAAATTTTAACTGGCAACATCATCTTAAATAATTAACTGACTCTTTGGTGCTTCCTGTAACGACGACATTATATCAGGAAATTAGATTTTGTGTGCTAAACTCGATGAGTTCAATTAAACGTAAAAATAGGCCTAGATTTCTTCCTTTTTTTAAAAAAAGTATTCTTTACCAAGGTGAGTATTTATTACAAAAATTCGATGCAGTTATATGCTGTTAGCAAGGCCGCCGCTAGAAATGTTTGGGCCCCTGACAACATAGGACGCAATAATCTTCTGTATAAAAAGATCGTCTGTAACAGATAATATAAGATAACTGGGTACGTGTGGGCCCCTGACAAATGGGTACGTGTGGGCTCCATCTCGTGCAAGAAACCTTTTCCCAGGTCGCTATAGGCCAAAAGCCTTGAAATTAGGGCTGTTATCGATTAATTTAAAATTAATAGTTAACTTTTGAAAAATTACAAAATAATTAATCGATAATTTTTATTAAATCTAAAAATAATATGTATGACGTCATTAAAAATGTGACTAAACATTGTCATCGCTGGTTATATTTCGAAACATTTTATATAAGGTACGTAGTATAAAATAAAGATCTATACTCCATAATTTTTCATTATTTATCAAATTTTTAAAGTTTAAATGATGGAGTAAAACATTTATAAATTCTCGAAAATCAAGACAGTATTAAGTGTATGTCTCGTTTTAATATCCAAAATATAACTCTTGTAACTTTTACTGAGAACAAGCTTTTAAATCATTTGATAAACAAGCCAAAATAATGATGATGATCAAAAGATTTAAAAGCTTGTTCTCAGTCCAAGGTATGCCATTTTAGTTTATCAAAAGAATGAAAGAAACTGGTAGACATAAATAAACATCAGCTGATACAAGAAGGAGCACACTCATAACCCCCACTCTTATTCTGGATGTAGTGCGAAATCTCAGAGAAACGATTAATTGATAAAACATCTCGAAATAATTTGCTGTATCTAAATGTAAGATATAGATTTCAAATCAAAATCATGATGGTCAAGCAGAATGCGCGCTCTGCTGGTGTAACGAGTTGAAGCCCCAATCCTTAAAGCTTAAAATGCCATGTGCAGTAGGTAATAGACGGATTAGTATTAGCCTTTAGACTTTAGATGAACTGGTCATATTATCACCTCCTTTCAATAATTCACTGAAACTAAATATCATTTGGTTTTCTAAATGTCATGCTTAGTTCAAGTGTAACACACAAAGCTGCCATAAGTACTATAAGATAAGTTTATATTAGAAATTTAAAAAAAAAAAAAAATCATAACCGATAACAAATCCCATTACGTTGAGGTAAGTATTATAGTGGTTTTGTCCCTTGTATATCTCTATACCATCTAACTTATCATTACCAGCACCTCTCATGACGAGATTTTCGCTTAACGACCAAACACATTTTTGGAAAAAGCTGCTTCCTTAACTTAATGAGGGAATATTCGTATAACGAGTGACCCAGGAAGGGAAAGTCATTTTTTTCTGTTAATTCATAAATGAGTCGGCATTTTAGCCCTGATGTAATATTCTGTGTTTAAGCGCTCGGTCTGTTAGCGTATTGTTTTCGTGTGTAATCAATTGTTTTTTTGGTTTTTTTTCTTCAAATTTTGTATTCAGGCAGTATTCTTAATTTTTATTAATGTTCAAAGTGTACTAACCTGTGTAAAAAGTCTTCGAAAAAAAATCACAAGAAGACAATCATAGAGGAAAAAAAATAACCGTTGAAATGAAAATTTAAAAAACACATTGAAACAGGATAGCTAATGTATAACGCGCACTACAATAATCGGCCAACACTAACGATCTGCATTATCCCCAAGAACAATTAAGGAGATCGATGCTTCAAATGGAGTTCAAATTTGTGTATAAAACGGATACGACACAATAGTCAAATTTTGAAGCGACAATACATATGTCTTTAACAGTTTTCTAGTTAAAAAGGAATAATTATTTGCCATAAAATAAATTTTAAAAAAAATTAATTTGTTGTTGTTTTTTGTTTCGAATCTAAATTGTTTCACTCTTTAACAATTCATAAATAATTTTATTTGAATAAATTTTAATAAAATCTCTTGAAAATTGAGGGGTTTTTTTCAGCATGGAATGGATTCATTGGACTTGGATAAAATTGTTTCGCTTAACAAGTAAGACTCTGCAACGAATTAATT
Source organism: Radix auricularia (assembly GCA_002072015.1). Classification (NCBI taxonomy): domain Eukaryota; kingdom Metazoa; phylum Mollusca; class Gastropoda; family Lymnaeidae; genus Radix; species Radix auricularia. The sequence continues at coordinate 203,348 of MUZC01000214.1, forward strand.
GAAAATAACCTCGTTATGAGAGGTTTGACTGTACAGCAATGGGCCGTCCATAAAGTACGTCACGCTTTTTTGTCCATTTTTAACTCCCCCCCCCCCCCCCCCCCCTCACAAAGTACGTCACACTTTCGAACAATATTTTGTATTAGCAAAATAAATAACATTTAATATAAAAAACCACGACGTCACATATGACCTGACTCCCCTCTTCCACCTGTCACACTTTCTTACACCCCCCTCCCTTAGGGCGTGACATACTTTATGGACACCCCTTAACTTAGTGAAATGCTTTTTTTTTTTTTTTATCATTATTTATTCCGTATTCGTTATCGTTCTTCTCGTGTAGCGCAGTACGCACTAATGAGGGGGTCTGTAACGGATAAAATTTGATTTCTTAATACGGATGATCTTAATCGTATTAACGCGGTTTAGTCTTTTTAAGTGAAGTGTATTGCACTATATGAAGCGTATGCACATCATGCCAAGCCTTTATTTATTTTTTTTAAATGTATTATTTAAATACTATTTTTATATTAATTTTTAAACTCACATGTTCCCAACGTTTTTCGGGTGGGACCCCCCCCCCCTTCCTACTTTTGTAAAACAAGTATTCTTCGCGACCCAATTATTTTTTAATAAAAAAATCTTTCAACATCTATATGTAAGTTCATGTAATGTAACCACCCAGCGTCAAATACGCGGTGAGTTTTTGTTAATCACTTAATGCCAAGCTCATGTCGTTCTGAACATAATAAATTTTTGTTGATGATAGTAACTTAGTAACAAATGGAACTGCTCGGAAGGCAAACAGTGGGACATTTTAGAGGGAATGATCAGAATGATGTATACCACACCAGGATTGAGCGAGAAATTTTCATAATTAACAAAGTTATTACGTTGCTGCGGAATAAGAAGGCATAACTAGGCACAAACCGTAGGACGCAACAGATAAGATAATTATTCTACAAATCCCAGAATTTCTTTTGTGCTTGTAATCTATGGGAACGTCCACATAATGTGAATCAGATAATATTTTTTTCATGACAATGTAATTTATTATTCTTTTAGCTCAGCGGAGTAATTCTAAAATTGGTTTTCAATGAATTTGAGATGCCCAGTAATAACTGTTAATAAGAGTAGTAATCCAATCCCTCTTTCAACATTTCACATCCAGATTTACCTATCAAAGTGCTAAGTTTTGTGTGTGTTTTTAAAATATTTTTTATAACATAGCAATATTTCTTTGTCACTTATTTATTTATTGTTTTATACTGTTAATCAAGAACAAGGGGTTAAGTATTTTTTCTAATGTAGTAATGCTGTAAATTAACCGTAACCGGTACATAAGGCGGCTGGGTAGCAAAGACATTAGTGCTGAGGGGCGTGTGATCGAACCCAAATTAAAGCCACCATAAAATATATTGAATAATTACTAATGCTAAGATTCTAGAAAGCCCTCCCCTGACCTGGAGAGGGATGGGCACCGCTAGGGTCTACCAAGCCCGAGAATGTTCTATTAGAAGCATTAGAACCCCCTACAACCTCAGGGGGGAAAAAAGAGGTTATGGGTCAAATAAAAAGGGAAAAAAAGCTATATAACACCAGGAAGTTTAGGTTTGAAGTTATTTCACACATCTTATTTTACAGGCATATAACTTCATTTGACTGATTTAGGAAAAATAATATCTATAATATTTATTAAGGATTTTGAAGACATTATTATAATACTGTCCTTAACGTCATCATTTAGTATGTCATTTAAGGGAATAGTACTCTGAAAATATAATACCGATCTAGAAATTTCCAGTTCTCTTCCCTAATTAATTACACTGAAAATTGTTTAATTTTTAACAAATATTGACAACATAAACTTTGACACAGTTACAATTATTTCTATTAAAGACTAAATTAAATATTAAAGATAAAAATTACCACAATATAATCATGAAATGATTTATTCATTGTATAAAAAAATACAATAAAATCAATGTACATATGTAAGTGTACCAAAACAGGCAATACAATTACAATATTTCAAAAATAAGGTACGGTCTGCCCAAGATGAGGAACCTGTCACAGTTTAGCACCTTGTGAATTCTCGCTTAAGCAATGGGAGCTTGTATAAATGGCGATAAAAAAAAGAAAAAGACCGTATTAAGTTCTCTCCTGTGGCATAGTCTCAAGGTCTTGAGTCTCTCTATTCAGGTATTACAAAAGACTAGTGCAGGGTTTAAATATAAATGCTTTATCAGATCTAGCAATAAATTATCAGTTTTAAAAAGTTTAGAAGCACTTTCTGTGGACAATGGATGGACCAGACTCGTCATATTCTTGTTTTGAGATCCACATCTGTTGGAAGGTGGAAAGAGAAGCAAGGATAGAGCCACCAATCCAGACAGAGTATTTCCTCTCTGGTGGAGCAATGATCTTGATCTTCATGGTGGGTGGAGCAAGGGCTGTGATTTCCTTCTGCATGCGGTCAGCAATACCTGGGAACATGGTGGATCCACCAGACAAAACTGTGTTAGCATACAAGTCTTTACGGATATCAACATCACACTTCATGATGGAGTTGTAGGTGGTCTCATGGATACCAGCAGACTCCATACCCAGGAAGGATGGTTGGAACTCAGCCTCCGGGCACCTGAATCTCTCATTACCAATGGTGATAACTTGACCGTCAGGAAGCTCGTAACTCTTTTCTAGGGATGATGATGTGGAGGCCGTTTGCATCTCCTGCTCAAAGTCAAGTGCAACATAGCAGAGCTTTTCTTTGATATCACGGACAATTTCCCTCTCAGCAGTGGTAGTGAAGCTGTAGCCTCTCTCTGTGAGGATCTTCATCAGGTAATCTGTGAGATCTCGGCCGGCCAAATCCAACCTCATGATAGCATGGGGAAGGGCATAACCCTCGTAGATGGGGACGGTGTGAGTGACACCATCACCAGAGTCCAGAACAATACCGGTAGTACGACCAGATGCGTACAGAGAGAGCACGGCCTGAATGGCTACGTACATGGCTGGTGTGTTGAAGGTTTCAAACATGATCTGTGTCATCTTTTCCCTGTTGGCCTTGGGGTTGAGGGGAGCCTCAGTGAGGAGAACGGGGTGCTCTTCTGGGGCGACTCTCAGCTCATTGTAGAAAGTGTGATGCCAGATTTTCTCCATGTCATCCCAGTTGGTGACGATACCGTGCTCAATTGGGTATTTCAATGTGAGGATACCTCTCTTGGATTGAGCCTCGTCACCGACATAGCTGTCTTTCTGACCCATGCCCACCATCACACCCTGGAAATAAATACAGTAAATTTTACTTGGACTATAATGAGAAGGGGAAGAGTACCATCTTTTTTTCTTTTAAAAATTTATTTTAAATGTTTCCCAGTTTAAAGTCTACTAAATTAACAGAAATTAGTTGAATTTTGAAAACTCAGTTTCATAACATTTAAGTATTTAATATAGTTTGGACCATTGACTTGACAGTTTTAGGGACTCTAAGTTTAGTTTGAGACCACTCTTTTGGAGTCAACACTTAAAATTTTTATGATAATTAAACAGGATGTTTTCCATTTGTTTAAGTGGCATTCATAAACACAAGAAATAAAATACGTCATCAATTTTTTAATTAAATAAGAGTTGGAGAACGTGCACCAAAGGGGGCCGGGGTTTCGCTTAATGAAACGGAAACAGGTCCCAAATAACCACTCAACCAAAGCCGGAACTGGCTTAAAAACCACTCAAGCAAAGAAGACTTATTTTAAGGGGGGTGAAGGGGGATCCCGGAGACCCCGTGATGACTTATAAATAGCACAATTTAAGTAGTTCATTTCCTTACCTGATGACGTGGCCTCCCTACGATTGAAGGAAACACGGCCCTTGGGGCGTCATCCCCGGCAAATCCAGCTTTGCACATACCAGATCCATTGTCGACTACAAGAGCAGCTACGTCCTCGTCACACATGATTAGAGTTGAGACAAGATGCACCAAGAACAAGAAATGTTACTCCTCGGGTTGTCCAGATACGAATGAGTTTGAATTCCGCTTTTCCCGGTTATTATAAGGAGGAGGGGTTTGTGAGGGGAGGAAAATAAAATGCCACCGTGTGACTCAGCCCGGTATGGCCTTATTTGGAGCCGGCGTTCGTTCGGTTCCAAGAAAAACGCGTCACTACTGGCCTTGCTATGCCCATATATAGAAACAAGACTAGCGGCGGTGCGATCGATAAACCCGGCGTGTCGTGTAAGACTGGGACAAAGCCAAGTGGACCTGTGTCATCCGTGACCCCTGACCTCGTCTTCTGACCCCTCCTTTCACCCTCTTGCCCCTCCGTTAGACTTTCGCATTCTTATGTTTTTGTGTGTCACATCTCATGATTAACCCATTACTTCCCAAACACTTATCGGAGCATTACGTTAGGGTGCTATCTGGCAGGCCGGGATTGGTTTAAAGTCAGTGTTACCAGCAAGCCCAGGCCAACGTGCTCGTCCAAATACCTTACTCAGCGAGACGACGTGAGTGTGACAAAACAGAGGGCGTGTTAAACCAACTCATCGGCGATTCTCAAAATATTGAACCATTAGACTCAGTAGAGTCTGAGTAGAGTCCACTGGAGTACCGAAGAAAAGCTGCAAGGTTTTAGGCCTGTATGTTACATTTATTTAAGTGAAGCTTTCTGTGAGAGGCGGAAGCATTCAGATTTGGGGGGGGGGGTGGCTCTCTGTGAGACGGCATTTTATGAGTAAGGAGACATATGATTTTTTTTTTAATGAGTTGAACTTTTAAATAAGAAACTAGGCATTCTTCCGTCCTACGGCCTACGAGTACACTCTTGATCACACATAGGGGTTTGTTGTTTGTGTGAACACTTGGATTGGCAGTACTTTCCCTGCGACTGTGAGTAACAGCCGCGTTATGCAGACTATGACACGTGATCTCTGAGGCTGAGGTCAGGAGAATATGTGTGGCACAAGTAAAAACTATAGTCTGGTCGTGTCTAATAAAAATGAATCGATTTTCAATATTACACATGGGTTGCTTGAATATATTAAATGTATTCTTAGATGTTATGGGCGTGTCGCTCTGCTTACAGACATTTGGGAATGGCAGGCGACTGGAACACATCGACACACTTTACATTACATGCCATTGGGCCTAAGCACATCTACACATGACGACATTGGTCTCAGCACATCCACGCACGACGCATAACGACTCTAGCTTAAACTTCAACTACACATGAAGACAGGCATCGTCTTTCCCTAAGGTGTACATACTTTCCTCGAGCGTCTGTAATGCATACGATAAGATAAGCATTATGCATGGTCTTCTTAAGTAGAAGTGCGTGTCTCTGAATAAACACTTGACAATGAACAACTGTCATTCACAAATGCAACAGTGGCACATCTGTAAGTGTAAGTAATAGAGTGGCACTTTGTAAGTAACAGTATGGCACTTCTGTAAGTGTAAGTAACAGAGTGTCACTTTGTAAGTAATAGAATGGCACTTTGTAAGTAACAAAATGGCACTTCTGTAAGAGTGTAAGAAACAGAGTGGTACGTCTGTGTTTATCGCGATTTTTCAGTGTTTTGATCTAAAGTTTGGGGTGAGACGTTGACTTTCTGTTGGAGGAATATTATTAATTTTAAAGAAGTTTCATTTGTAGAATTGAGATCTCATTATCTGCACAATTTTACTTTTAAATTTTAATTGATCACTCCGCTTGTATTACATTATAATGTTGGGCATTTGAAATAGCGTCAATGAAGGCATGGGATGAATATATATTGTAGACTTATATGTCTACCAGAGAAAAAGCAACACCACAAATGACGACCAGCAAGTCGGAAAGTCAAGTTGTCCAGGTTTCTGACATTCCACGTTTACAACCACTTGCCTATCCCAGCAATCTCTACGCGCCATGCCAGGAATGGTCTTCATGCATTCCATCGCCACGCATTCCATCTACATAACTTGATCATAAATCACACGTTTTTTGCTGATAGCTGGTGGCATGGCCATGTATACGCGGGATCGCCAGTTAAAATAGGACTTTAGTGTCTGTTGTCTCTGTCAAGTACCTTTGATTAAGTTAAAGTCTATTCAACGAACAAGTTCTATCTAAAGATAATGCTGGCGCCCATCTGATGTTGGAGCGGGGTGAAAGCCCCCCCCCCTCCTTATGACGACCCGGCTTATCAATCATCCTTCTTATGTCACTTGAGTTTCATTAAAAGGTCACATTGAAAGTTTCTTTCACACGTCTGCCCAGTATCCCACAATGTCTCTTTGACATACTTAGCAAACAACATCCAGTGTCCAACATTTCCATCACGACCAATTGTCTCACATATCCCATCGTGGCCTCCCTCCGCCCCTCCAGGTCAGACAGCCCGTGGACTCCCTCCGCCCCTCCCAGTCAGACACCCCGTGGATTCCCTCCGCCCCACCCCTTTGTTTCTACACACCATGCCCTCAGCTCAGTTCGGGTAATCCACAGCCCCTTATTGGTGATCTCCCCCTATCATCCACCAAACATTTTTTACTTTGACTTACGTCCCTTTCACCAGAGTGTGACGTCACCTGACATAACTTAACATGGTGTTAAAGGTAGTTTGAGCGGCGGCTCATGACCCTAATAGCCAGGAAGTGGTAAAGTTAAGGCCCTTGACACATGTTACCCCCCCTCCATACAAGGCAGCTTACTCACATGACTTCGATCTGTTTGAAAACCTGGTAGGATATAAATAAGGTGTCACAGTCACGTGTAATGTATTTGTATCATCCCAATAACAATATCTACAATTCACTAACTGTCTCACATGATCATGTTGATTTTATCAATGTACTGGTACATTGGTTCCCATGACACATACTCACATACCAACAACATTCTATCCTCTATCATTTACTCTTTTTAAAAGTACAGGGGTAAGATCCTTAGAGTGTATGGATTCAGGGGCATAGCTCGGGTTAACCCCCGGCAGGCTAAGACTTTTGCAGACCTCCTTTCAAGAAAGCAACACCTCAAGTGCATAAAAAGATGCACCCCGAGGCGGAACGCCCCCCCCCCCCTCCTTCCAGTTCACGTCCCTTCCTGGACCCAACCACAAACTTAAATATACCTTTAATTTTTTTTAATAGCACCACTGATAACTTAGACCAAATTATAAGAATGATTTTTAATCCCAAAGTGCTAAAAGTAAGAATCTACTACCGGGCTCATGGAGTCCTGTTTGGAGTTTTGGATTTTAAAAAACCGGCGTATTTTGCTATTTATCAGATCTCGCTCGGATTAAATTGCACTTTTAATAAAGAACAAAATTTACATCGTTTTAAAAGGAGGAAATAATTTGGCCTCGACAAATAAAAGAACTGTTAAGGTGTGAGGACTATTTGTACACTCTACAAGTACAAGACTGCCACTAGTCTATGTAATTGTAATCTACAAGTACAAGCATGCCTCTAGAGTAAGTAATTTACAAGTACAAGCCTGCCTCTAGTCTATATAACTAAGGACTAACCTAAGCCCTTGTAACCTACCACAAACACGCCCCGGCCCCTCCCAACCAAGTATAGCATGTTAGCCATTCTATTAAGGGGGGGGGGGGGGATAACCATAGCACTGAGTCATGGCCCTTTGTTTAATGTGTTATCAATGACTCAGTAACTATGACGAACCGCCGAGGGACAAATGTCTTTGTGAACATTATTCTTTTTACGAGTCGCCAAAATTCACCTGATGTCACGGAGTCATCAAAAAAAATTCAACCAAGAGTCACAAACAAGCGCACTGATAACCCTCTGTTTAAAAAATCGTTTAAATTTGAAGAGATATTCAAGCGATAAAATTGTATGGCAGTGTGGTATACTTAATTTTAATAATAATAATAATATAGAGTCTAGTTGTTAATTGTGAACTAAAACTAAGTTATGTCTTTTAATGACTATTACTAAGTACATTTTTCGGCTTATTGTCACATTATGTTATTTGGCTGAATGGCTTAGTATATTATTCGGCTAATTGGCATAGTATGATATTCGGCTAATTGGCATATTATGTTATTCGGCTGATTGTCGTATGTTATTTGGCTGATTGTCGTACTATGTTATTCGGCTGATTGTAATAGTATGTTATTCGGCTGATGGTCATAGTATGCTATTCGGCTGATTGCCACAGTGCGTTATTCGGCGGCCTGCTCAACATGTAGCCTTTATATATATTTAATATTTATATATGTATAATAGTAAGATGGATGCCAGTATATGACTATTGTTTACTTGTACTGATTGTTTACTTTTCCCGAAAGGTGACATCAGAGGCGTTGCTAGGGTTGGTGTCACCTGGGGTGGTAGATCATGGTGTCACCCCTTCACTTCACGACTGAATTGGCCGTCCATAAATGACGTCACGAGAGTTCTCCGAGTTTTACGACACCCTCCCCCCTCGTCATACTTTGTCACAAAATCTAATACCCCCTTTTCCCCCGATATGACGTCAAAAAGCTTTGACACCCCCCCCCCCAAAGCCGTATTTTCTACAAAAAATTAGCTTGTTGCAAATTATTTTCGTCACTTAAATATTTATTTAGTGTAAGTATGCACTCTAATAACGTAACACGCGTGAAGCCATTGAAAACGGTTCACCTACAAAATGGCCCCGACAAAACGGCCTCGGGCAAAACGGCCATACCAGCTGAGGCATACAAGTTGGGGGGATCAGCCCTGACTGAAAGGCTCCATCAGCTAATTCTCTTGATATGGGAGCAAGAGAGGATCCCGCAGGATTTCAAAGATGCGTCCGTTGTACATCTTTATAAAGGAAAGGGAAATAAACTGTCTTTTGACAACCACAGAGGCATATCCCTGCTTTCTATCGCAGGAAATATCCTTGCCAGAATCCTACTCAACCGCCTCACAGCCCATCTTGACTAAGGACTCGTGCCTGAAAGCCAGTGTGGTTTCCGAAGAGAGCGAGGAACCATTGACATGGTGTTTGCTGCCAGGCAGCTGCAAGAGAAATGTATGGAGCAGAACTCTGACCTTTTCTCCACCTATGTTGACCTAACCAAGGCTTTTGACACAGTTGGCAGAGAGGGTCTGTGGAAGGTCATGGACAAGTATGGTTTCCCAAGCAAATTCAAAGCCTTGGTGCAATAAGTCCACGAAGGCATGCAGGCCAGAGTCCAGGAAAGAGGAAAGTCATCTGACCCTTTTTCAGTCACAACCGGTGTCAAGCAGGGATGCGTCCTGGCACCAACGCTGTTTAGCATCATGTTTTCTGCCATGCTGACAGAGGCCTTCAGAAACGAGGATGTTGGTGTCAAACTGACATACCGTACAGATGGCAAACTGTTCAACCTTCGGAGGCTTCAGGCAAAAACCAAGGTCAGAACAGACACAATCAGAGATCTGCTATTTGCTACGATTGTGCCCTCAATGCTGCCGTAGAGGATGACATGAAACGCAGTGTTCACATGTTCTCCAGCGCCTGCACTATATATAGAGCTTTGGTCTGACAATTAACACAAAGAAGACTGAAGTCCTTTATCAACCCGTACCTTGAAAACCTTACATTGAGCCCAACATCACTGTCAACAACCAGAAACTCAACGCAGTGAAACGCTTCACATACCTAGGCAGCACAGTGTCTCAAAATGTCACCATCGATGACGAAATGAATGTCAGAAATGCCAGCCCAGCTCCACCTTTGGCAGGTTGTACCCGAATGTCTGGAACAGAAGAGGCATTACCATCCAAACCAAGGGGAAAGTATATAAGTCAGTTGTGCTCCTTACACTGAGAAACATGGACCGTGTATTAAAGCCATGCTTAAAAGCTGAACCACTTTCACACAACAAGCATCATTAAGATCCTCGGCATAAAGTGGAAGGACATAATTCCAGACACAGTGGTACTAACCAAAGCCTGCCTCCCCAGCATCTTCACCCTCCTGATGCAGTCACAGCTTCGCTGGGCAGGGCACCTAGCCCGAATGGCAAATGAGAGACTACCAAAGAGACTCTTCTATGGCGAGCTCCAGCATAGCCAGCGGTCCCATGATGGACAAAAGGAACGCTTCAAAGGTACATTGAAAGCCTCACTGAAAGCTTTCGCCATCAACCCAGACACGTGGGAAGAAGCTGCAATGGACCGGTCCACTTGGCGCCAATACATCCACGAAGGTGCCAGGACATGCGAGGTAAACAGGATCAACGCCACAGAAAAGAAAAGGCAAGCCCGAAAGCCCATGCTGTCAACCCTTCAGGAGACAACCCACTCGTCCCATGTCCTTTCTGTTCCCGAACCTTCCGTGTCAGGATCGGTATCGTCAGTCATCTGCGCACACATAGGCAACCCTTGGATGACTAGTGTGGTCCTCGTCGACTCGACGGACGAACAACAACGTATCTTTGCTTGAACGCCTTTAATCAATATAAGTAAAACAAAATAGTAACTCTAAGATATTATATTCATAATTTTCATCTATATAATAAAACAAAGAAAACCCCTTTGAAAAATCTTTTGATTTTTAAATAGAAAAATCGTATTCTCCCCGCCCCCACCTCACTGTGGTGGAGGAAGTGGTGAGGTGGGATTCGTCCATGCTGTTGGTATGCCAAAATCCAGCTTCTGTCTATATCTTTTAAAACAGAAGACACCACTTCTTCAAGTTTAGACTTTTTAAAGATCTCTCTGAGTCGCCTGTCTTTTCTTACTGTTTTTGTTTATTGATAATTTTTGTAACAAAAAGTTTTCGCATTAAACGTATTTCATCGTATTTCTTAATTTCTTTATAGATCTATATGAAAGAAATGTGTCTTCTTTGTTTTTCTGACATAAAATCACACACAGTAAAATTTTAGACTTTGGTGTCACCCCCTTAATGGTGTCATCCGGGGCGCCCCCCCCCCGCCTCACGACGTCACTGGGTGACACTTTCATTTAGAAACACTTCCTATGAACAATTGCCGGACCGCATTCATCATAATCCTGTTTGGAGATCCACATCTGCTGGAACATATCACGTGACGCCAGTATGGAGCCTCCCTTCCAGACAGAAGATTTCCTCTCTGGTGGAGCAACGATCTCAACCTTGACCGCTGGTGGAGTCAGACTGGTCATTTCTTTTCGCATGCGCTCCACCATACCTTGAAACAAAGTTGTTCCACCGGACAGAAGTATGTTAGCATACAAGTCTCTGCGGATATCAACATCACACCTCATGATGGAGTTGTTAGTGGTCTTGTGAATACCATCCGACTCCATCCCCAAGAAAGATGGTTGGAACAAAGCTTCTGGACATCTGAATCTCTCGTCTGCCATGAAGATGACCTCCCCATCGGGAAGCTCGTAAGATTCCTCCAAGGAGGAAGACTTTAAGGCTTTCTCCGTTTCCTGTTCATAGTCCAGAGCAACATAGCAGAGTGTTTCTTTGATGTCCCGGATGATTTCTCTCTCAGATGATGTTGAAAATCTGCATTGTTTCTCTTTGAGTACCTTCATCAGGTAATCTGTGAGATCTCGGCCGGCCAAATCCAACCTCATGATAGCATGGGGAAGGGCATAACCCTCGTAGATGGGGACGGTGTGAGTGACACCATCACCAGAGTCCATGACAATGCCAGTAAGGCGGCCTGCTGCGTACAGAGAGAGCACGGCCTGAATGGCTACGTACATGGCTGGTGTGTTGAAGGTTTCAAACATGATCTGTGTCATCTTTTCCCTGTTGGCCTTGGGGTTGAGGGGAGCCTCAGTGAGGAGAACGGGGTGTTCTTCTGGGCCGACTCTCAGCTCATTGTAGAAAGTGTGATGCCAGATTTTCTCCATGTCATCCCAGTTGGTGACGATACCATGGGCCATGGGATATCTCAATGTGAGGACCCCTCTCATGGCCTGTGTTTCACTGCCGACATAGAAGTCTCTAGCCTCGACCCCAACAAATCCCTCCTGGAAGATCAGAAATATATCATTTAACATTTACAATATTTTTTAAAATTGAAAGAAAGACAGGAGAATTAAATAACATAGCTCTTAGGTATTCACCATGTTAAAAAAAATTGAAATATTAAAGTAAATTTAAAACAAAACTATTTGCTTTTAAGTTTTCTTTTTTCTGACTCAATCTTTGTAGCATCAAATTGGGTATTGTATTTAACCAACGTTTCTCCTGGGGATTGTGAGGAAAATTTACTTTTGTAATCGTGGGAAAAACCCCTGATATTAAGCAAATAGAAACACGAGGCCATCAAAAATGGGGCAATCAGAAACATGGGGCCATCAAATATTCGGGCCAGCAGAAACATGGGGTAATAAAAATGGGGCAATCAGAAACATGGGGCCATAAAAAATTCGGGCCATCATAAACATGGGGCCATAAAAATGGGGCAATCAGAAACATGGGGCCATCAAAATGGGGAAATCAGAAACATGGGGACATAAAAAATGGGGCAATAATGAACAGGGGACAATCATAAACAAGGGACCATTAGAAACATGGGGCAATCATAAACATGGGGCAATCAGAAAAATGGGACAATCAGAAACATTGGGCAATGACATGGGGCAATCATAAACATGGGGCAATAATGAACATGTGGCATCAGAAATCAGAATCATGGGGCAATCATAAACATGTGGTAATCAGAAACTTGGGGTCATTAGAAACATGGGGCCTTTATAAACATGGGGCAATGACATGGGACAATCAGAAATATGAAGCAATAATAAACAGGGGACAATCATAAACATGGGACAATCATAATCATTGGGCAATCATAAACACGTGGCATCAGAAAAATGGGGCAATCATAAACATGGGACAATCAGAAACATGGGGTAATCAGAAACATTGGACAATCTTAAACATGGATCAAAGAGAAAAAATCAGAAACATAGGGCAAGACATGGGACAATCATAAACAAGGGGCATTTAGAAACATGGGACAATTAGAAACATGGGGCAATCAGAAACATGGGGCAATGACATGGGACAATCATAAACATGGGTCATTTAGAAACATGGGGCAATCAGAAACATGATGCGATGACATGGGACAATCAGAAACATGGGGAATGACATAAGACACTAAGAAACATGGGGCAATCATAAACATGGGTCATCAAAAACATGGGATCATTAGAAAAATGGGGCCGTTAGAAACATGGGACTTGGGACCATCAGAAACATGGGGCTATCAGAAACATTGGGCCATTATAAACAAGGAACAATCATAAACATGTGGCATCAGAAAATGGGGCAATCAGAAACATGGGGCCATCATAAACATTGGGCAATCATAAACATTGGGCAATCATAAACATGTGGCAATGACATGGGACAATCAGAAACATAGGGACATTAGAAACATGGGACAATCACAAACATGGGGTAATGACATGGGATAATCATAAACATGGGGCATTTAGAAACATGGGCCAATTAGAAACATGGGGCAATCAGAAACATGGGGCATTTAGAAACATGGGACGATCACATACATGGGGCAATGACATGGGGCAATGACATGGGACAATCAGAAACATGGGGCAATGACATGGGGCAATCATAAACATGTGGCAATGACATGGGACAATCAGAAACAAAGGGCATTTAGAAACATGGGACAATCACATACATGGGGCAATGAAATGGGACAATCACATACATGGGGCAATGAAATGGGACAATCATAAACATGGGGCAATGACATGGGACAATCATAAACATGGGGCAATGACATGGGACAATCATAAACATGGGACAATCAGAAACATGGAACAATCATAAACATGGGGCAATGACATGGGACAATCATAAACATGGGGCAATCAGAAACATGGGGCCATTAGGAACATGGGGCAATCACATACATGGGGCAATGACATGGGATAATCATAAACATGGGGCATTTAGAAACATGGGACCATTGGAAACATGGGGAGATGACATGGGATAATCATAAACATGTGGCATTTAGAAACATGGGACAATTAGAAACATGGGGCAATCAGAAACATTGGACAATTAGAAACATGGGACAATCACATACATGGGGCAATGACATGGGACAATCAGAAACATGGGACAATCAGAAACATGGGACAATCAGAAACATGGGACAATTAGAAACATGGGACAATCAGAAACATGGGACAATCAGAAACATGGGACAATCAGAAACATGGGACAATTAGAAACATGGGACAATTAGAAACATGGGGCAATTAGAAACATTGGACAATTAGAAACATGGGACAATCACATACATGGGGCAATGACATGGGACAATCAGAAACATGGGACAATCAGAAACATGGGACAATTAGAAACATGGGACAATCACATACATGTGGCAATGACATGGGACAATCAGAAACATGGGACAATTAGAAACATGGGACAATCACATACATGGGGCAATGACATGGGACAATCAGAAACATGGGACAATCAGAAACATGGGACAATTAGAAACATGGGGCAATGACATGGGCCAATTAGAAACATGAAAATGGCATTGGAAAAACAGAAACATGGGGCAATGACATGGGACAATGAGAAACATGTGGCAATACCATGGGACAATAAAAAATCATGTTAAGCCTGGTCCCTATTGGAATTCATGACGTGTTAGCGCATTTTCGTATTATGTATCAGTACTTATGTTAGATATCAGAATTATGTAGTTATCAGTAATTGTGTTTAGATTTTAGACATATTTTTATGAATTTTCTTATGTAATGAATATACCTGACATTTTTTTTATTTAAAAGTCATTTCTTTACATTTTAAAAAAAATTATTTTCTCTTTAATCTAACTACAAGTCACCACAAATGATGACTTAAAACTCTCTAAACTTTTACACATATTCTAATGACGTCAACTAAAAAAAAAAAAACTAATTCTTTTGCACCCTTTCGCACCACTCTTCAATGCTTGGAGAATTGTGCATTCGACTTCCGGCAATGGCGGCCGTTCCCTGCGCTAGTGTTACCTCTCGATTCGAAATATTTTTTGGTAGTTTTAACGGTGTTTTTTAACGGATCGAGTAACTGAGTGTTGATGCACAAATGGCAGGTCAGGACATACAAAAAACATATATACCTCATGGGTCTAGGACTTATGGATGCTGAGATCAAGGGTGATGACGGACGGACGGACGGACGGACAAAACGGGTGCAATAGCGCATTCGACTTCTCGAAAATGCGCTAAAAATGAGGTACAATCATAAACATGGGGCAATCATTAACATGGGATAATGACATGGGACAATGAGAAACAAGGAACAATCATTAACATGGGGCAATGACATGAGACAATCAGAAACATGGGGCATTTAGAAACATGGGACAATTTGAAACATGGGGGAATCAGAAACATGGAGCAATGACATGGGACAGTCATAAACATGGGACAATTAGAATCAAACATGAGGCAATCATAAACAAGCAGCAATTATTTTCATTACCTTATGGCGGGGTCTGCCGACCACTGAAGGAAACGATACCTTCGGGACGTCATCGCCTGCTAAGCCAGCTTTCAACATGCCAGAACCATTGTCTATCACCACGGCCAAGTCCTCGGACATGGTGCTATCATCAATGTTCAATCAGACACTAACCAAATTCAAACGGTCAGATTATATATGTGTGCTATATTCAGTCCAATAAGCATTCAATAAACTGAACAAGTGCCAAATATCAGTGGTGAAAAGTAACAAAAAAATTGACAATTTTTTCTAACCTAACCAAAGCGCTTCTCCGTTGTCAACGATTTCATTGATTATAAATAAGAGTCTTTGACTTTCCGCTTTAAAAAAAATCAGTGCCGGAATTCCCAAATCATTTTGTAAGGTTAAGATTAACTTTTTTCTTAGACAATCCAACATTCAATAATTATTGCAACCCAGACACAACGGTTCTCAGATTTTGACCAACTGATTTCTCATACTTTGCCTTGGGCACTAATTGAACTATTCGGGTCATGATCTTGTCGACAGGTGAAAGGTCAAGTTACAGACACTACTTGAAGTAAAAGTTTTAGAAACACAAAGTATTTTATAACTTTTTATTTATATCATAACGTTATTCAACTGGATTAATCCAGTACAGTGTAGAGGTCAGTCAAGGTTATGTGATTGTCATTGTTATCAGTCATACACGTTTGATTTGTCAGGATTGGTTAAATATATTGTCATTAGGTTTGGTTAAATATGTGGCCATCACGACTGATTAAATGTGTTGTCATATAACATCTGATACAGAAAAAGGGGGGGGGGGGGTTACATTAGAGTTAGCATAGAGTAGAGGTCATAGAGGTCCAACGATATTGATGTGAGGTCAGTAACCATGTACTTGTCATGATCTGTTTGTTAAGTATACAAAAGTTCAGATGTTCAAACAAAATGTTTTCAAATTATAATGCAGCAGAGAAGTTAGATCTATTAATTAAGCATGAAATTTTCAACTGCCAATTTGAATTACACAAGATAGAGGTCACACTAAGTGGAGGTCATTCAATGGTAAGTGGGGATCACTCAATGGTAACTGTAGGACACTCAATGGTAACTGTAGGACACTCAAGGGTAAGTGGAGGTCACTCAATGGTAACTGTAGGACAACACTCAATGGTAACTGTAGGACACTCAAGGGTAAGTGGAGGTCACTCAATGGTAACTGTAGGACACTCAATGGTTACTGTAGGACACTCAGGGATAAGTGGAGGTCACTCAATGGTAAGTGGAGGTCACTCAATGGTAAGTGGAGGTCACTCAATAGTCAATGGAGGTCACTCAATGGTAAGTGGATGTCACTCAATGGTAAGAGGAGGTAACTCAATGGTAAGTGGAGGTCACTCAATGGTAAGTGGAGGTCACTCAATGGTAAGTGGAGGTCACTCATAGTAAGTGGAGGTCACTCAATTTTAAGTGGAGGTCACTCAATGGTAACTGTAGGACACTCAATGGTAAGTAGAGGTCACTCAATGGTAAGTGGAGGTCACTCAATGGTAAGTGGAGGTCATTCAATTGTAACTGTAGGACACTCAATAGTAAGTGGAGGTCACTCAATGGTAAGTGGAGGTCACTCAATGGTAAGTGGAGGTCAATCAATGGTAACTGTAGGACACTCAATGGTAAGTGGAGGTCACTCAATGGTAAGTGGATGTCACTCAAGGGTAAGTGGAGGTCACTCAATGGTAACTGTAGGACACTCAATGGTAACTGTAGGACACTCAATGGTAAGTGGAGGTCACTCAATGGTAAGTGGAGGTCACTCA
The DNA here is from genome assembly GCA_002072015.1 of Radix auricularia. NCBI lineage: Eukaryota > Metazoa > Mollusca > Gastropoda > Lymnaeidae > Radix > Radix auricularia. The sequence goes on from MUZC01000214.1 coordinate 220,623, forward strand.
ATGGTAAGTGAAGGTCACTCAATGGTAAGTGGTCATTCAATGGTAACCGGAGGACAATCAAGGGTAAGTGGAGGTCACTCAATAGTAAGTGGAGGTCACTCAATGGTAAGTGGAGGTCACTCAATGGTAAGTGGAGGTCACTCAATGGTAAGTGGAGGTCACTCAATGGTAAGTCGAGGTCACTCAATGGTAAGTCGAGGTCACTCAATGGTAAGTGGAGGTCATTCAATGGTAAGTGGAGGTCACTCAATGGTAAGTCGAGGTCACTCAATGGTAAGTCGAGGTCACTCAATGGTAAGTCGAGGTCACTCAATGATAAGTCGAGGTCACTCAATGGTAAGTGGAGGTCACTCAATGGTAAGTCGAGGTCACTCAATAGTAAGTGGAGGTCACTCAATGGTAAGTCGAGGTCACTCAATGGTAAGTGGAGGTCACTCAATGGTAAGTGGAGGTCACTCAATGGTAAGTGGAGGTCACTCAATGGTAAGTGGTGGTCACTCAATGGTAAGTCGGGGTCACTCAATGGTAAGTGGAGATCACTCAATGGTAAGTCGAGGTCACTCAATGGTAAGTCGAGGTCACTCAATGGTAAGTCGAGGTCACTCAATGGTAAGTCGAGGTCACTCAATGGTAAGTGGAGGTCACTCAATTGTAACTGTAGGACACTCAATGGTAAGTCGAGGTCACTCAATGGTAAGTCGAGGTCACTCAATTGTAAGTCGAGGTCACTCAATGGTAAGTGGAGGTCACTCAATGGTAAGTGGAGGTCACTCAATAGTAAGTCGAGGTCACTCAATGGTAAGTGGAGGTCACTCAATGGTAACCGGAGGACAATCAAGGGTAAGTGGAGGTCACTCAATAGTAAGTCGAGGTCACTCAATGGTAATTGGAGGTCACTCAATGGTAACCGGAGGACAATCAAGGGTAAGTGGAGGTCACACAATAGTAAGAGGAAGTCATTCGATGGTAAAATGAGGTACACAACGGTAAGTGGTGGTCACTGGTTTAACGATCGTAATGGTTTTTGTTGGCATGGGAGTGAGGAACAGTGGCGTATCGAAGGGTTGCAGGGGGGCGAATACCCCGGGAGGCACTTTGCCAGGGGCGACAAATTCCTGGTCGTTAATTAGTTCTAGAGTCGAGATTTTTATCGAAATAAAAGAAAAACCAAAATAAATTAATAACAGAAATAAAGGAACTATCCTTAGGTATGTTAATTCAAGGGACTGTTGGAGCGAGATTTGACAGTGAGATTTTAAGTTATTGAGTCTTTCTTTTAAACACATGTGTACTTTTCAGTAATGAAGGAGAAGTATTGACAGACGATGGTCCTCTGCAGTCCATTGTTTAAAGATCGTCATTTATTAACAATGAAATAATATTTGTACGATTTAACAACGTCTACATTTTTATATAATTTTGCCAGGATTTAATGTCAAAATTTCAAACCAAACTCCATTTGACTTTTAAAAAGATTTCTTTTCTTTTACAACTTATTGGTGTTCTTTTTTCATTCTTTTCAAACCGATTTCTGATCCTTTCCGATTTTAAAAGAACTTTGAAAATGTTGAGCACTTGTTCATGGGTGGCTAGGTTTGGATATATATGAGCAAAGTTTTAATTTTAAAAATAAGCAAATTATTTATAAATGTAGGCTACAGTAGTAGAAAAAATGCTAAGGAGAAGATGCTCACAGAGAAATTGGGAATACTTACATAGTGGCATTATTACTTTCTAATAAGAAGTATCTTTACATTACAGTGCGTAAAATACTTGTGGGGAATGGGGCGGCAAATTTTGGTTCTGCCCCGGGCGGCACATACCCACGATACGCCGCTGGTGGGGAATGGGGAAATGTTAGAAAAGGGTTATCCGATTGGACATAAATAAAGTTGATTAAAGCTGAGAAGTGGGTCAATAAGTGTACATACGTTCAGCTGATTTGGGACACCAGAAGTAGGTCAATAAGTGTACAGACTTTCAGCTGATTTGGGACACCAAGAAATAGTTCAATATTAAAGCACGTGATCCAATCACAAAAGCACACAACAATAAAAGTAAGTTTAGTAAGTTATTAAAATCCTAAAACGAGATATGTTCACAAATCTATTGCAAAATATCAAATATAAAATTTAAGACACTTTTTAAAATTAAAATGTTTCTTCTTTTCAAATGTCACTGCCACTTTCACCTAATCTCTCGCAGTTATATTTCTTCTGATTTCTTATGAAAATAAGCTCATTATAATAATAATAATACCTTACCTTATTGGCCTGATATAGTGTGCTCGCCCACCAACATCATCAAAAGAGAATAAATTATCTCAAATGTCGTCTTGGGTTTAATTTACTGTAGGTCTCAATCTCAAGAATTTAGGTCTCAATCTCAAGGATTTAGGTCTCCATCTCAAGGATTTAGGTCTCACTCTAAAGGATTTAGGTATCACTCTCAAGGTTTTAGGTCTCAATCTCAAGGTTTTAGGTCTCAATCTCTAGGATTTAGGTCTCAATCTCAAGGTTTTAGGTCTCAATCTCAAGGTTTTAGGTCTCAATCTCAAGGATTTAAGTCTCAATCTCAAGGATTTATGTCTCAATCTCAAGGTTTTAGGTCTCAATCTCAAGGTTTTAGGTCTCAATCTCAAGGTTTTAGGTCTCAATCTCAAGGATTTAGGTCTCAATCTCGAGGTTTTAGGTCTCAATCTCAAGGATTTAGGTCTCAATCTCAAGAATGTAGGTCTCCAATACATGTGATAATAATCATCCATAGTATTTTGTATCTCTACATCAGTTGTATCTCCTCTTCCCCCTCTTCTACTTCTACTACAAATGTATATTTCCCCCAATCCTCTACCCTGTAGCTTGTCCCACAGCTAGTAGCGTAGCAAGGGGGGCAGAAGGGACATATGTTCCCGGGCGCCACGTTAGGGGGCGCAAAAATGGGTATTAAAACTAATTATTTCATTTTATTTTGGTGTAAACTAATGTATCCAAAATACGTTTGCAAGATTGAATTATGGAGCTCCACAAATATCTTCATTACAAACTAGTTGGCAAGCATGATTTAGGCGCCACCATCGAGCATTCAGGGGCGTCATTCTACTCCAACTCTTTGTTCCATGAAATGGGTTTGCATTAATTTTAAAAAGAGAAGGGTTCCCATAAATTAAGATATCAAAGAAAAGAAAAAGATTGCATTGAACTGAGTAAAATTCCAGCATGTGATCTCGTTTTACTAGTTACTTCAGATGTCAATTTTTCCAAGACGCTTGAAATTTTTAAGTACGTCTTTTTCGAAATTATTTATGTGCGGTTAAAAGTGAAGAGCACAGAGCAATAAGTCTTATGAGCCATGTTCTAAAGATCTTGCTAAGAATAAATATGAAACGAATAAGACCCCATATAAGCCCGGAAATATTAGAGGAACAGTGTGGTTTGTGGATTGCAAAGGCATCAGTAATGTTTTATACATGATCAGAATGATAGCAGAAAAAGGCCATAGAGGTCAAAGTAGACTTGTACTTGTGCTTTATAGACTACAGTAAGGCCTTTGATAAAGTACAACATAACCATCTGATTGACATGTTGGGGAATACACAAATAGACGGTAAAGATCTGAGAATCATAGAGAACATATATTGGCAACAATGAGCTGCGATAAGGGTTGACAAGAAGATCGGCAGCTACCAAGAAATCCAGATAGGTGTGAGACAAGACAGCGTGCTTTCACCAGACCTATTTCCCTTGTGCAGCGTGAACATAATGAAACATATAGAAGACCCCCCCCTGGAATGTCTGTGGGTGGTTACAATTTGAAAAATTTTAAGATACGAAGATGATACGGTCATAATTGCAAAAAGCGAGAAAGAACCACAAAGATTGTTGGACAAAATAGTTAAGGAAAGTGCAAACAAAGGCCTAAGTTTCAACAAAAAGAAAACAGAATTCATAGTAATATACAAAAAGAAAACAAACCCAGAATGAAGATTAGTAGTAGATGGAGAAACATTAAAATAAGTCACCAAATTTGAATATCTGGGAGATATGTTGACCACAGACGGAAGATGCACAATGGAGATAAAAAGCAGAATAGCACAAGAATATCCTATCAATGGAATTGAAGAAAAGAGTGCTTCAGTGTTACGTAAAACCTTTTTTATTTTATGGGTGTAAGCCCTGGACCACTTCTTTTTCTTCTTCATTCTCAATATTGAATATTGAGTTTTGCGTGCCACGAGTTTTGCGCCAATTGGCCCGTGGTCTCCGACTTCAGCCTGCTGTATTTTCTGGATTTGCTTCCATAGCCTTTGGTCAGCTAAGACCATCTGCAAGGCAGCAGTTGTTTTTGGCAAGTTATGCGGCGTTCACATGCCACGGCTAAGGGTTCCACGCATTACCCCGCCGCTTTTACCCATTTGGAGCTGGGTGGAACTCGGGGACGCCCTGGGCTTCCCATGAATTCGAACTCGTGACCATCGGAACGCTAGTCGAGCGCGCTTGCCACTCTACCACGGCGGCCCCCTGGACAATCACCTATGAACTACAGAAACGTTTGAAAGCCTGTTAAATGTGGTTCATTAGGCGAATGTTAAAATTACCATGGACGGAGAAGAGATGTAACGAAGAAGTTCTGAAGGAGGTAGGCCAGAAAAGAAAAGTTATGTCTAACTTAGAAAGAGACAATCTACATTTTGGACACATCATAAGGCGAGGCAAGCACTAAAACACACAGTAACAACAGGAAAGATTGAGGGCAAATGGGATCGAGGCAGAGAGAGAGAGAGAAAAGATGCTGGACGTGCTGACAAGATGGCATAAGGCACAATCACCAGCGAAGCTGATGGGCAATACCGAAGACAGAGAGCTGTGGGTGGTGTTTATTAATGCAGAAATGATAACTGTTCATGTTTAATTAATAACTGTATTTTAATGAAAAACACAAACTTTAGATCTGTGTGCTACTTTAATGCAATAAAAATAAAATAAATTTAATTTTCAATAAGTAACCTTGCACTACAGTAATTTTATGAAACCTGAAAAAGTAAAACTACTACTTGCAAGTTCAACAGAATATTTGATCCACCATGGTATGTAAGTACGTGTAAGCGCATCATTCTGCGCTTGTCGAAATTCCACGCAAAAACTCTTATGGCGAAATTAATATTACGTATTTTCGGACCAACAGCGATGTGTTGTTTTTTGTGCAGTTTTCTAATAAAAGTGCCATCTGTGACGTATACCGCTTAATTTTTACAAACAAATCGTTACCTTTTTTGAGCGATTAAAATTTTTTAAACAGTTTTGCGTTAGTTATAATTTATAACAACCCCTATGTAATAAAAGCAAATTTTGCACGAATCCTTTAATTGAGACTCAAAATTAAGAATATTTTTTTTCACCTGGGATTTCCACCTTCAAATGAAAAAGGGCGGTTTTCGGAGATGGCGTTAATTTTCAAATGCCCATAAATGCCGCCCTCTGAATGAGTGCCACCCGGGGTGGACCGCCCCCAGCTGTGCCACTGCTCTCCCCCCCCCCACACTTTTCAAATCCCCCATAAACTTAGCACTGGAGTTGGTTTCGAATTTATGAATGCGTTGTTTCCGGCTAATAAAACAGAAAGTGAAGTGAAATTGGGATTTCTAAAACTAATTGTCACTTTAAATTCATATTTTAAAATTAAATTACACGTTATAATATAAGAAATATGTTCTGCTAGTAACACTTGTATTGAAATATATGTTTTAAAATGTTTGCTACTTAAGGGGTCGTCCATAAAGTACGTCACTCTATTTTTGACCGGGCACCCCCACCCCCTGTCACACTTTCTTACACCCCCTCCCCCCCTTCTGGAGCGTGACGTACTTTATACTTTATGGACGGCCCCAAATCTAATAATCGTCTTACTACAAATGATAAAATAAGTAAAATTGTTTTTTTTAAATAAAAATGCCTAGACTTAATTGATTGTGGACAGCTGTCCATCTTCAATTAAGTGAATATCTTAACATCTTAGTTAAATCTACTATGGTCAGTAGTTTGGGGATTTCCCAAATATGCAATTGATCCGTAAAATTTACGTGAAACTTTATTTGGTTGATTGAACTTTGAACCCTCAGACGGTTTTTAATCTAATTATTACCTCCCCACTCTGATGAAATATTATTTTTTTAAACGTATATTATTTTATTTTGTAAATAAAGATTTATGGGGCAATCCATAAATGACGTAATGCAAATATGGCCAATTTTTACCCTCCGCCCTCCCCGTTATAAAAACTTAGACCCCCTCCAATATGACGTCACAAAGCTATGGGATCACCCCCCTCCCCCGGTATTTTCTATTTGAAAATGAGCATGTTTCAAGTCGCTTTATTGTCATTTTGGTATGTACTTAGTTTAAGGCTGCACTCTCCATATCGTAACACGCTTGAATCCATGTAAAAATGTCATAAATAGTAAGAAACCGTGTATTTTCAAGTGGAACTTTGATTTAAAAAATACAATTCTTAAACTCCCCCCTTCCCCGTCGTCACAAATGTGGAGACACTTCCTCCTCCCTAGGTGCGTGGGGTCATGTATGGACGGCCTCTATGTTGAGTGACGGGGATACATAATTGCTTCAATTTGGTCACTTAAATGTTCATATAATCTTGTCCAGGATAATTGTCCAATTAGTTACTTCTAACCTGTGACATCCTGTCAGTGTCAGGCCTATACATAACCTGTTTAACTTTTTTTTTTTTTAAATGTAAATATTCAGTCTCACTCCATATTTTCCTTTGTAAATGGAAAATAGTTTTAGTAAGCTATTGATAGATTTTACCAATTCCTAATTAGCCTTCGCCAACATCCTCCCCACTCGACCCATCTCCTGAACCCCTCTCACACTACATAAGAGGACTGTTCATTTGCCTTTCACTTTATTTCAAAACTCAATTTCCTCATTTAAAAAAATTAATATCATGGTAACAAGGATACTTTTACTAATCATTTTAAGATACTAAAACTTGTGTGCAAGGCAGCAAAGCCAAACACCAAACAATAAAAATTTTTAAGTTATTAGTCTAAGAAGTGGTTTAATTACACTATTTTTTTTTTAAAAATTAAACTTTAAGTCCTATTTCTTTTCTCATCTGTTATTTTCAAGCAGGAATAACGATAAAGGAACTAAAAATTGTATATGTCATACAAGCGCAACAGGTTGCCTAGCCAGCAGACACAGCCATTTAACATATACTTGAACATTTAGTAAAAGACAACAAATTATTAAAAATTATTTTCATTTAATTTGTAGTATCTGAACATTTTAAATACTATGTACAATAAATATTACATCAGGTAAATATTTGCAGGGACAGAACAAGTGCAACTCAGTCATACATCACAGGTCATTCACTCAGTTTCATTCAGAGATTTTGATTCATTGTGCTAATTGTTTGAGCCTTATAGAAATGAATAAGAAATGGTATCATTATCAAATGCAGAATGAAAGGAACTTTACAGGTTTTTCTGAAAGTGCAAATAGACTAGTATTATGAATAAAGTTTAGAAGCACTTTCTGTGGACGATGGATGGACCAGATTCATCATATTCTTGTTTTGAGATCCACATCTGTTGGAAGGTGGAAAGAGAAGCAAGGATAGAGCCACCAATCCAGACAGAGTATTTCCTCTCTGGTGGAGCAATGATCTTGATCTTCATGGTGGGTGGAGCTAGGGCTGTGATTTCCTTCTGCATGCGGTCAGCAATACCTGGGTACATGGTGGATCCACCAGACAAAACTGTGTTAGCATACAAGTCTTTACGGATATCAACATCACACTTCATGATGGAGTTGTAGGTGGTCTCATGGATACCAGCAGACTCCATACCGAGGAAGGATGGTTGGAACATGGCTTCTGGGCACCTGAATCTCTCATTACCAATGGTGATAACTTGACCGTCAGGAAGCTCGTAACTCTTTTCTAGGGATGATGATGTGGAGGCGGTTGTCATCTCCTGCTCAAAGTCAAGGGCAACGTAGCAGAGCTTTTCTTTGATATCACGGACAATTTCCCTCTCAGCAGTGGTAGTGAAGCTGTAGCCTCTCTCTGTGAGGATCTTCATCAGGTAATCTGTGAGATCTCGGCCGGCCAAATCCAACCTCATGATAGCATGGGGAAGGGCATAACCTTCGTAGATGGGGACGGTGTGAGTGACACCATCACCAGAGTCCATGACAATACCGGTGGTACGACCAGATGCGTACAGAGAGAGCACGGCCTGAATGGCTACGTACATGGCTGGTGTGTTGAAGGTTTCAAACATGATCTGTGTCATCTTTTCCCTGTTGGCCTTGGGGTTGAGGGGAGCCTCAGTGAGGAGAACGGGGTGTTCTTCTGGGGCAACTCTGAGCTCATTGTAGAAAGTGTGATGCCAGATTTTCTCCATGTCATCCCAGTTGGTGACGATACCGTGCTCAATTGGGTATTTCAATGTGAGGATACCTCTCTTGGATTGAGCCTCGTCACCGACATAGCTGTCTTTCTGACCCATGCCAACCATCACACCCTGGAAAAATTAAAGTTTTAAAATAAGATTGATCATATTGGAAAATTTAAAAATCTTTATAAAGATAAGGGGAAAAAAAAGTTGAAATGTTGCCTGACAGAACTGTGGGCTAAAATGTCAATTTTATTATTTTTTATACCCCACATATTTTAGAACTGTTTTCCCTACTTTGAATTTATCAATCAGCAAATGAGCCAATGAGCTTAGGCCCTTAGTTTTTGAGACTGTAAAACTCTTGAGTTAATTCTGAATCTCAATTAGAGTTATCAATAAAATAATTACTCTACCACTTTGGTTGGGATGGACATACTTGTCTGATACTGATACATTTTTTAAAAAAAACTACCTTCATAAAAAATTATTTGACATTTTGAATCATTGAAAAATTTAAATACTGTTTTACTGATGAATGATAGCAACTATGACATTGGAAACATTATAAAAATTTATGAATATGAAGATGTTAAATCAATGAAGCGGTTTTAATATAAGTTTTCTTTATTCCTAACAGAACCATAGCCATAGCCGATATCTGGGTCAATCATGGTATCATATCCACAATAAAACGCTTATGTCTATTATTAAAATGCATTACTACTACGATTGAACGTTTTGTATTGACTTAGTTATCATGGAATGGCGTTTAAAACAAAAAAGTCTAAAGATAAAATAAATTATTTACCTGATGGCGGGGTCTGCCAACAATGGATGGAAATACGGCCCTGGGTGCGTCATCCCCGGCGAATCCAGCTTTGCACATACCAGATCCATTGTCAACTACAAGAGCAGCTACGTCCTCGTCGCACATGATTTTAGTTTATTAGAATCTCACAAGCACAAATGGATATCAAGAGAAGAGTTAGCCTCACGACTGAACGTTTGGAACAAGAATGACCTCTGACGAAACGAACCTGCCCCATTTTATAGTCGAGAAACCCAAAGCCAACGTTGTGTCCATATAAGGCAATCTATTTCAACAAACACACAGCGGTTGACATGGTTGACTGCACAGCTAGCTACTACCACCTTCCTGGTTAGAAATCTTTTACGTTGTTAATCTCCAACTCTATTTTTGATGGCTTATCTTTAATAGGTGGTGGGAGGGAGTGGTCAAACCGACAGGACAGGCCTAGGGGCGAATCTGTTGTACTTGCACTGCACGAAGAATGTATCATTAGAAGAGAGGACAGGGTGATATTACGTAACCAACCTCTCCCACCACCCGGAAAATGTATTCTTTAATAATATATTATAACATCACCGAAGAAATCCTCTTTGAGTTATATATTAATTTGGGATAAGACTGAAAGTCTTTCTACCTCATTAAATGAAATATTTGTTGTTATAGAAACTTTGAACTCTTTAACTTTATGTATTTATTTATGTATGAAATATTGTGACGTCAATATACATGCATTGTTGACGGTGAAACATTTAATTTCAAACGTGAAGTAATACATTTAATTTGTATGTTTTAAAGGCTTTATTTTCTGAAGTCTCATTTGTTCCCTACCCTACCTTTTGTGCCCCATCTAAGCACCTGAACCGTCCACTTCACTATTCTACACATTAATGATGTCCACCACCCACCTCACCCCTTATTAAGATATAAATACAATGACATAGATATAAGATAGTCAATTCTCCCAACTTTTAAATTCATCATTTTGAAAGAGAATAGAATCTGATGGGTGGCTTACGCCCCTAAGTTAGGAGAATTATGCTGCACACACTCGGTGCGAATAGACAGGCCAAAAATAGATGACTGGTAGCTGTTCCGTAATACTTTTATTAATTATGTACTGAAGGTTAAAGATGCGGGCTTCAGGAAAATGTTTTTATTTTTTTAAACACACACAATGGTCCTTTTTTCTTATCTTACCTGGTACATACGCCCCATCAATACAAAAGATTATTGCGCCCTACATTTATCTATGGTTTGTGTCTAGTTCTGCTTTCCTATAGGAGTTTTAAATGTTGATAAAGTGTTGGTTTTCCTGGTTTCTTCAGGCATCTTTCAAAATACAAACACATTGTGTCACTTCCACAAATGTGACGCTTTTTATATCCAATATTTAATAATAATAATATATGAGATCAATTTAATTACAGTTCTAAATTTTATTCACTGACCATGACTGAGGCATAACTCAAAACATTTTTTAAAAATGTAATAATAAATATTTTTTAAATATAAAAATTGGAATTGGAAGAGTTGAAAAAAATTCAGGAGGGTGAATTTATGAATGTTAGTTGATTATAACCATATTCTTAATAATCTTAATTACTTAATCTCCATTCATTTGTTACAACAGGCTACACTGTTTCAGTATCACTGATCATTTACTTGTTTCAAATAAACTTTGAAATAACCGTCATAAACTTACTTAGAAGTAATATTTAATTGTCTCCCCAATCATGTCTGTGTAATCTAAATAGTCTTAAGTCTAAAGTAACAATGAAATGATGTTTGGTGTTTAGGGGCCGTCCATAAATGACGTCACACACCTAGCTAGGATGAGGTGTTTAAGGAATATGACGTTACCCCCCCCCCCCAAAAAAAAAAACAACAAAAAAAAAAAACAACGCACTTCTTTAAATAAAGTTTCACTTAAATATTTGATTTCTTGTAATTTATTTTGATATAGTTTTATATGTTTTCAAGCGTGTTACGATATTTTGAAAGTAACCTTACACTAACTACATACTTAAACGACAAAAAAGTGATTTGAATAATTTTTTAAAGCCTAAAGTTAAAGCACCTCTGAAAATATAAAATTATAAAGTTATCTAATTACGTATGGTAGACTAGCAACTAGCAGCTACCATGATGCCTGATATATTTCATAACATATAATTATAGGCTACTGAATAACTATAATACTCTAATCAGTAGGCTTCTCACGACTGACACATGCCCGATTTTTCACGAATTGCTTATTCTCAGCTTTCATTTTCATCAGTGTTACGCGCAATGTCAATATATTTCATACAGGTACCCCGGTACTTACATTAACTTGTAGACTTTGAAGTGACTGGCACTGGGCACGCTGAATGCATATTACCTGTTTAACACGCTAATATCAAATTGTTACAAACTCCAGATGTAGTATATTACGCTAGCCTTTCCTCTGGTAGTATACCGGTAGTTTATACTTATTCCATTAATCTACATTTAGTCACTCAAATATAATCCTTTATTCTTGAAGTAAAATTACGATGACTTTGAATATTTGGAATGGAAACCACTTTTTACTGGGTTTAGAGACGAACAAAAATGAAAACTTGCTTTGTAAAAAAACATTTACGACCGTGGTACTGAGACCTGTTTTTAGTATTTTTAGCCTAGCCTACAGTTTAAGAATTTTGTTAGAAAGTTGTTCAAGTTTTAGTATACTAATACTATTATGAATAATTACGTAGGCTACCTGTTATCTCAAAGACTGAATGATCAATAAGTGAAAACTGAAAAGCTAATTGTTCTTTATGCTTTTGTCATAGAATCTCTTCTTTGTTTAGATAATTAATTTCATCAATATTTTTAAGTCCAGTAGACCCGATAATATTAAGTACATATCAGTTTTGTTTTAATTTGAACCCTTTATTGCACTATATAGGTATGCATCCCCTTGTTATTTCTAAGGTATTTTGTTTAGATTAAGAATCCCCTCAATTAGCATAAGGCCACATACTTGACTTCACAGAAACCCCAATAAATATTTACTTATGTTACTGAAACTTAATTGTAAACCAACCTAAAAAAAATGGTTACTCATCTCCATTGGTTGTCATGTGCTAAGTATTCTCTGAGATACTTGAGTAACTTAAAAGTTCAAGTATTAATTCAAGATCGGTCAAGTATCATATAACTAAACAGCCTTGACTGAAAAGTTACTACCATTCCGAATGGATGTACCTTAATAAATTTGGAAGTGTTATTCTTTCATACCAATAAGTAATAGTAATAGCCACTACAGAAACGAGTTTCTTCTTCGGATGTTGATTCTTTGATTTGTTAAGTGGCAGTCAAACTGATAACAGGTTTATTTAAAAAGGGTAAATTTCTGTTTCATTTTGAGTACAAAGGCAAGATTGGCTGGAAAATGGGATGGGGGTTAGTGGACTTTAATGTGGATGGGACAGTAGCAGTCAAGAACTAACTGGATCACTATTGACTACTGATTAGTATTTGTTATGTATAAAGTCATTGCCTGCAGCAGTTACAGTGTCAGCTTTCTTAATGGCAACTGATTTCAGGACCTACTCCTTTACATATAATTATAATATATTGCTGGGGATGTAATAACTGACAGGAAAAAACTTTATGTACATGTTTTGGGAATAATTGCAGTTTTGCCTCTTAAATTTTTTAACATCATATTGCATTAATTAAATTTTTAAGACAAACCAAGATCATTACAATTACAATTCAATTAGGAATCATGCATTATGTGTATCATGCATTATGTATAAGTAGGAATAAAAAAACCAAATAATCCAATCAAATTTTAAGTTGCTTTATTGCATTTTTAAAAAAATATGTTTTCAAAGAATATGTACATTTAAGTATAACAATACATTAACAGTAACAGATTTAATAGAAAAAAATAAATATGAAAATAAACCTAATACAGTTGTTCTTTTCTGGAATCATGCTTGTACTCCTTGCAACAGATTTTTTATCACTCATAAATTGGTTAAACTATTGAGCATTTCTTTCATGAAGAATCAGGTATCATAGCAATGAACATAATTTAAAGATACAAATTTTGAAACGAAAAGCTATGTTAATAGAAGTATTTTGATGTTTAGAAGCACTTTCTGTGGACGATGGATGGACCAGATTCGTCATATTCTTGTTTGGAGATCCACATCTGTTGGAAGGTGGAAAGAGAAGCAAGGATAGAGCCACCAATCCAGACAGAGTATTTCCTCTCGGGTGGAGCGATGATCTTGATCTTCATGGTGGGTGGAGCTAGGGCTGTGATTTCCTTCTGCATACGGTCAGCAATACCTGGGTACATGGTGGATCCACCAGACAAAACTGTGTTAGCATACAAGTCTTTACGGATATCAACATCACACTTCATGATGGAGTTGTAGGTGGTCTCATGGATACCAGCAGACTCCATACCGAGGAAGGATGGTTGGAACATGGCTTCTGGGCACCTGAATCTCTCATTACCAATGGTGATAACTTGACCGTCAGGAAGCTCGTAACTCTTTTCTAGGGATGATGATGTGGAGGCGGTTGTCATCTCCTGCTCAAAGTCAAGGGCAACGTAGCAGAGCTTTTCTTTGATATCACGGACAATTTCCCTCTCAGCAGTGGTAGTGAAGCTGTAGCCTCTCTCTGTGAGGATCTTCATCAGGTAATCTGTGAGATCTCGGCCGGCCAAATCCAACCTCATGATAGCATGGGGAAGGGCATAACCTTCGTAGATGGGGACGGTGTGAGTGACACCATCACCAGAGTCCATGACAATACCGGTGGTACGACCAGATGCGTACAGAGAGAGCACGGCCTGAATGGCTACGTACATGGCTGGTGTGTTGAAGGTTTCAAACATGATCTGTGTCATCTTTTCCCTGTTGGCCTTGGGGTTGAGGGGAGCCTCAGTGAGGAGAACGGGGTGTTCTTCTGGGGCAACTCTGAGCTCATTGTAGAAAGTGTGATGCCAGATTTTCTCCATGTCATCCCAGTTGGTGACAATACCGTGCTCAATTGGGTATTTCAATGTGAGGATACCTCTCTTGGATTGAGCCTCGTCACCGACATAGCTGTCTTTCTGACCCATGCCCACCATCACACCCTGGAAATAAAGTAATGTAAAAGTTTGTGATTAGCAAACAAATTTACTACCAAACAATTATAGAAACAGATAAAATCATAAAATATAAACACGCAAATGGTGAATATGACCTGATAATGATAAGATTAAATACAATTCGGACTACGATTACAGGACAAACCATGAATGATTCTGACATAGGCAACATGTACATAGATATTTCCATATAAAACTCATTTCAAAATGACTGAACCGTTTCTAGGCTGACATACAACAAGCAGCAGCAGTACGAGTTCTTTTTTTACACAAAAGTGTACAGGAATATATAATATACTATACCAAATAGGTCGAATGACAATAGTATAGGCTACATACTACTTCACAAACAGTTTTGATATTCACATCGTAGTGACTAATTGTAATATAAGGCTAATAAGAGATATTAATGAATGGGAAATCTGGTGGTAAAAAGTTTGTGGTAATTAAGGAAATTTAATTTACCTGATGGCGGGGTCTGCCAACAATGGATGGAAATACGGCCCTGGGAGCGTCGTCCCCGGCGAATCCAGCTTTGCACATACCAGATCCATTGTCGACTACAAGAGCAGCTACGTCCTCGTCACACATGATTTTAATTTATTAGATTCTCACAAGTAAAGCACAAAAATAATTTAAACAAATTTTGGACAGTTAACTTGTCCCCAGGAATGATAGTTGTGGAATGACCGAGACGAAAGTTTGCCGGCTAACATATACGGAGAGCACACTTTACGGTCACAGATATTACCATATATGGTCATCCCATCGCTCACTACACGACGCGACGACACGGCGAGGACTGTTTTGCTTCCAACACCCCCTCCCCAACCACTTTCTACCCCTCCAAGCTACACACTTTACAAACCGACCCCATCCCCCCTTACCGGAACTCCAGGCACTTCAATAACTTCACAGATACAATTGCATTCAAACAGGATCTAAATAAACCAGCAACGTTTCTAGTGGAAGATAAGAGTGGGGGAAAGAGATAGATAGACAGATAGAGAGTGAAGTTTTGCCAAACCCTATATCCGTAACGTCAGCACAGAAATGGCGTTGTGGGCAGAATATAGAAAGCCGAGTCAGCAATAATTGAAACCTTTAACTTCAATCTGTACTAGTTCTAGTAGAGATTCAACGTATTATAAACTATAATGAATCTGTATTAGTAGATAACACAATGTTATAATGAATCAGTACTAGTAGATAACCCAACTTTAAAATGAATCAGTACTAGTAAAGAACCCAACGTTTTAATGAATAATAGCTCGTAATTAAAGGTTTCAAAATTCAAAGTAATTTATTTTAAAATGAACATGTATATTACAAAACTATGTATGTATAGCATCTTTCCGTCCGCGAAAGACGGTAGAATTGTCTTAATTATCATTCTTGGATTGCAGCATTTCGTATGGCTAGAGAGACCAATCTTCAAGTGGATTTAAATAACAAAACTATATCAGACACTGAATATATAATAATAATATGTATTAGGTTGGCATTATGTCCGTAGTAGTTATATTATATGACACTATATGTACTTGAACAAGTTTTTACAAAATTCATTCAGATTTCCATGTAATGTAACAATGGCATTCGCTACTTTTACTAATAATGACTAATTACTATTTATTTAAATCAGCAGTTCCCAACATGTGGGCGTGTATTTTTTTTTAAGGGTCACCAAATGTCGACTAAAAATATTTACTATAATGCATTTTTTTTATTGTGAGCGCACGCACGCACCCCTCCACACCTTCCCCCCACCACAAAACAAACATTTAAAATAAAAAAAAACCATTGAAAATGACTTATTTAAATTTCATGGGGGTCGCGGGTCCATGGCTTTTATAAAATGGGGTTGTCTACCAAAAATGGTTGGAAACCACTGATTTGAATTAATCATTTTAAACGTTTTAATTTTAACACTACAGCTACTTGTAGTTGCAGGGCAGGGTGTAAAGTAGTGTATTCCGGACAAGGGTTCTCACACATTTGGTAACTAGCACTAAGTAGTCTGGGAGTACATCGACAATGGCCAAGGTGAGGACAATCTTAGACAGGATTTGAACACACACTTCTAAAGGACTAAGAAACACCCGGCCGGACCGGACAGTGATGAAAAGTCTCTGGGAACACACTTAAACATATAGGCTATCATTATCATAGAATTTAAGATAGAACAAGACACATTTAATAAATAAGTGACAACCACTGCTCCCCCCCCATGGCTAAGTTTAAAGTTTACGCTGAAGACAAGAAGGCCAAAAAGAATTCATACAGCATCCTTTTTTTTTTCCCATTTAAAACATTTTTGAGTAAAAATTATGACTACAACGGAGATATGATTTTGCTGTAGTGAAAAAAAAGTGGGACTTGATTTGTCAGACCAGACGACAGTGAAAATCTTGGTTGACCAGTGAACTTGTCTGAGTGGCGCTGACCTTGCGTACACCCTACCTCCCCCCCAACTCGATTGTCTCTCAACACACCGGACGGTGTCCTGCCAGCTATCGACAGGTGTCATCCTACAGGTACACACACAAGGCTGGCTACACACGGCCCTGCTGTGGCAGTCTACAGGCTCGTCAACAAGAAGGAAATCAAATCGTTCAGCGGTTCTCAACTACTTCAACTTCAATGTTATTATTATCATATAAAATAATAAAAATAACTCCACGAAAATCATGGCATGAAATCAAGAAAAACTTGACACTAACCAGAGAAGTTAATAAACAACAAGAATTTTCTGCTTCGTCTTTGAAATTAAATAGCTTGAAGACCTCTTGTTATTTTACGTTTATTATTGGTTAAAGTAAAGTTATTATTGGTCATAGCTAAGAAAGGAGTGCACCCTCTGGCGGTCAAAAGTGTTTGAGGGCATCTAAGTCGCGGAAGCCACCCTCACAGCTAGGAGTGAAGAGAGAAGAGCCAGGAGGAAGGTGGGGAAAGGGCAGGAGTGAACGCCATCGTCCGTTGGGGACGGACGATTGCCACATTTATAAAAAAATATAACATTATATATATATATATATATATATAGGTTAAAGGTGATGTTCGTCAGTCGCCTCACTTTGAGGACAGGCACAAATGAGATGCCAGACACGTCACTGGTACAACGGTTGATAAGTGGAAATATTTCATCTCCATTTGAACTAGGAATTTTGTAAAGAAATGATATTTGAGACCTCACATCTTCTCTTTCAGATTTTTTGTTTTGGTGATTTATTTATTTATTTATTTTTTATTTTTTTTATTTTTTTTTTTTGGGGGGGGGGGGGGTAAATGAATTTATCGCAAAAATTGTCTGCACGCTGGAGACTTATTCCATTCTCCGTTTCTCTGCTTAGCTTTATCCTTATATATAGCTTTATCTTATCTCTAAGTTTCAAGGAACTGATAAACCAACTGTTGAGATCTGAGAGACAGGTGGTAATGAATGCCCTCAGTCTCAGTGATCACTCAGACATCAAGATTTCTGGGAACACAGTAGGCTTTAACTTTCGACAAAATTCTGAGAAAACGGTTGTCCGGAAACACTACAGGGTTTCTCAAACAGTATCAGCCATACCAGATCTCACACACACAGGCAGTATATTGGATTCCTCCAGTCAACCAGTTGCATTCACAGACCCTAATTCTATAGTTGTTTGCCATTCGCGGTGCTCCTGACTGATCCTTGGATAACGGGGAACCCAGTTTGAGGAACACTGCCAAAGAAAGTATTTGTAAAGATATATTGGTGACAGTAAGCATGTTGTTACTGACTGTCTTGATGCTGCAAATGACTGTCTTGATGCTGCCACAGACTGTCTTGATGTTCCCACAGACTGTCTTGATGTTGTCACAGACTGTCTTGATGTTCCCACAGACTGTCTTGATGTTGTCACAGACTGTCTTGATGTTGTCACGTACTGTCTTGATGCTGCCACAGACTGTCTTGATGTTGTCACGTACTGTCTTGATGCTGCCACAGACTGTCTCGATGTTGCCACAGACTGTCTTGATGTTGCCACAGACTGTCTTGATGTTGTCACGTACTGTCTTGATGCTGCCACAGACTGTCTTGATGTTGCCACAGACTGTCTTGATGTTGTCACGTACTGTCTTGATGTTGTCACGTACTGTCTTGATGTTGTCACGTACTGTCTTGATGTTGCCACAGACTGTCTTGATGTTGTCACGTACTGTCTTGATGTTGTCACGTACTGTCTTGATGCTGCCACGTACTGTCTTGTTGTTGTCACATACGGTCTCGATGTTCCCACAGACTGTCTTGATGTTGTCACATACGGTCTCGATGTTGTCACAGACTGTCTTGAAATTGTCACATACTGTCTTGATGTTGTCACAAATTATCTTCGTGAGTTTAGCTGGAGCTCAGTGAAATAAAATAATCTTTCAGTTCCAGCTTTGTTCACGTTAAACCTGCTTTGAATTTATTTACAAAACATGTGTGTTAATATGACATCATCTGAGAGAGACAGCTGAAGTCTGTGACAGTCTGAACGACATCTACGGTGGCCGAGTGGCATGCGCGCTCGGCTGGCGATTGTTAATTTACGATCGCTTCTCCAATGACATAGAGCTGAATGCCTAAGTGACTATGACTAAGTGACTATAATTTCTATAATGACTAGTATAAGTATAATGCGATAGATGTAGATCTATAGTCTATTTTTAAACAAGAAACCCCTTAAATGGCTGTAAAAGTAAGAGCCAGTGAGGTTGTGTCACTCTACATTACTCAGATTTCGGATTTAAAATAAACAACAGACAAAAAAAACTTAGTTGCTGCTATTAGGACTAGAAATGTGAGTCAGTCATTTGCAAAGTAATGTACTGTTGTTTACTTTGTTACAAGGTGAAATGTCAGAGTGCATTAGGTCATGGTTGAACTACGTGGTGTGGGATATTGATTTCAAACATGACACGCCTCAACGTGAACGTAGGTTTTTAAGGTAATATAGTGACCAAACGAGACACAAAGTGGCAACTTAAAGTTACAGTGGCACTAGAAGTCATTTAGAGTTCCAAAAGTCACATAGAAGCTCTAAAGTTCACATAGAGGCACTAGAAGTTATTTATTTTACGAAAAGTCATTATAGCAGCTCCAAAAGTTACATTGTGGCACTAAAAGTCACAGTAGTACTAAAAGCCATTTAGTGTCACAAAAGTCATGAAGTGGCACTAAAAGTCATGTAGTTGCCAAAGTTGCCCTTAAGTCATGTACTGGCACTTGGCGACCATGGTAGATTTTGAAGCCCCGTGCCTTGTCCGGCTTTCTGACGCCACTTCCCTGACAATAAAGACAAGGAGGAATGCACCACGGGAACGCATTTAAATTATAGGTTTTAAGTCAATTTAAGTCATTCAACTTTTCTCTGAATAACACTTATAAATACAGTTTAAAAATAGTATTTTTATATTTAGTGGAAGCTTAATAAAATAATCAACACAAAAATCTTGCAATATATGATGTTGTGTGGTGATTGGGAACTAGACTTCAGACTTCAGACATAGAGAAATGTGTTGTTACGTGACGTAATACATCTGGTGTAAAGAGTGTATGATGGGAGGAATGTCCAAACTTCGGTGCATGCAACACACTTTGTTCTTGGTGTGACAGACTTTGTTCTTGGTGTGACAGACTTTGTTCTTGGTATGACAGATTTTGTTCTTGGTGTGACAGATTTTGTTCTTGGTGTGACAGACTTTGTTCTTGGTGTGACGGACTTTGTTCTTGGTGTGACAGACTTTGTTCTTGGTGTGACATACTTTGTTCTTGGTGTGACAGA